>LR749648.1:1628216-1744639 GCA_902729485.2 Mus minutoides
TTCAGCTTCACACATGATCTCTGTAACTCTTTCAATGTGTGCTTTGTTCTTAATTCTAGGAAGGGGTGACGTGTCCACATTTTGATCTTCCTTCTTCTTGAGTTTCATGTGTTTTGTAAATTGTATCTTGGGTAGTCTAGGTTTCTGGGCTAATATCCACATATCAGTGAGTACATGTTATGTGAGTTCTTTTGTGATTAGACCAAATGTTTTTTAAATAACTTATTTTTATTTTATGTATATTGGTGTTTTGATTATATATGTGTCAGTAGGAGGGTGTCAGATCCCTTGGAACAGGAGTTACAGACATTTGTGAGCTGCCATATAGGTGCTGGGAATTGAACCCAGGTCCTTTGGAAGAACAGCCAGTGCTCTTACCTGCTGAGCCATCTCTTCAGCCCATAAAATGTTCTAAACAGGAAAAAGAGCACCACCGTTACTAATAGCACATTTCTAAGTACATTAACAGACTAGTGCATTAACCCACTAAACACTTTTTCTTCCCCCTTTCTTATTTTTTGACTAATTGGTAAAAATAATCTTGATGAATGCTAATTATCAAAACAACCATGTTTTGATTATGTGGCTAAGCTTTAGCTCCATCTTTAATAAAATTCAGTTGGCTCAATTTCCCAACTCCTATTTTTCTGACGTGTACATGCTGTTGAAGAACAGGCACATTGAATGCAGAGATATTCGAGACAATGATGTCACTTTATATAATGATCCCCAAAGTAACCAACCACCTCTCCAAAAATCTTAAAATTCACAAAGCCAAGAATTATTCTTTATAAACACTATCCAGACTGGGGATTTAGTTCAGTTGGCAGAGTGCCTGCCCAGCATGCTTGGAGCCCTGGGTTTGATCCTAAGTACTGAATAACCCGCATAGTGGTGCATGCGTGGAATCTCATCTCTCAGGAGCTGGAGCAGAATGAGACCTTCGGTGTTGTCCTCTGCTGCACGGCAAGCTCAAGGCCAGCCAGGGATATAAGAGAAAAGGATAATGAAAGAAACAATGTGCGGTTGTTTCCCTCACCCACTGAGCGGGCCAGAACTGGGTTTATTTTCTCACAGATATGGAGGTCACGAGTCTGAATTATTCTCACTGGGCTGAAAGCGAGATGTCAGCAGCCCGTGCTGCTTCCTTGGCTGATAGTAACACCGTTCTAATCTTGGTGATAAGGCTGTCTTCTTCTGTCTGTGTCCTATCTTTCTCTTTGTCCTTCATGGACCATGTGACAGTGTCTGGGGCTCACACAGGTAATCAGTCAGGGACCATCTCTTCCTCCCAAGGTCCTTTACCACCACATTTGCAAAGACTTTGCTGCAGAAGATAAAGTTCTGATTTCAGGAATTCACATCTCATATCTTTGACAATTCTGCTCATTCTGCCACATGTGGCCCAAGAAAAAGTCCCCCCTCTCCTTGTCTCTCTTTCTCCCTCCCTCCCTTCTTTCCTTGAAAGGGCCTCTTGTGTCTTCTGACTTCACATGCTTCTCCAGTAAGTGCTGGGATGATAGATGTGTGCCATCCTGCCTGGTTTATGTGGTGGTAGGACATCCTAGGCAAGCACTCTACCAAACCATAATGCCAGATCAGTGTCTGTTTCTCTGATGAGAACTGAAGAACACCCTGTGCTCCCTATTAGTTGAGGCTGTCATAGCTACGTCACTTCCCAGGCTCCATGGGAACTTTCCATAGTACTAGCACTTCTTTGTTCCACGTAAGTCTCAAACTTGTACCTTGTGTACTTTACTACAGGCATTTTCTGCCTCAACTTTCCCTTGCAATGTTTGACCCACAGTTTTGAAAAAAAAAACAACAAAAGAAACTCTTTTAATAAAAACTATTTTAAGTGTGTATATGCATGCACGTGTGTGTGTGTGTGTGTGTGTGTGTACCTTTATGCACACAAGCCATGGTGTGCGTGTGGAAGTCAGAAGACAATTGCAGAAGCCGAGTCTTTCCTTTGACCATGTGGGTTCTGAGAATTAAATTCATTTCTCTGGGATGGATAGTAAGTGCTGATACCCACTGAACCATCTCCCATCCAGCTGTGGCCCATCCAGCTGTGGCCCATCCAGTTGTGGCCCATCCAGTGCTTTAAGTAAGTTTCACGACCCCCTACACAACCATTTCTGCTATGACCTTTACTCTTTCCACAACCATCCGTCGTCCCATGATCTCAGCCTAGGAAAGCATGGCTCACCCAGCTTTTTTTTTTTCCTGCACTGTTTCCAGTTCAGGCTTGTGCATCTCTCTATTACAATAGACTCGATCAATTATTTCCTTATTCATGCAAGGACTTGCACTCCCCCACCCCCGATTCCATGTGTCTCATTATGGTTCATGGCAAAGACAGTGAAAATCTTTGTACTGTGACAGTCAGGTGCATACACACCTGACCTGTATTGTTTCAGGGGAAGAACATCACCATCTGTGAGAACCTGGCACTAGGGCAATGAAAGCATTACTAGGAGAGATTCTTATTGTGGTAGCACTGAATCATGCCGTGTCCCCGCTGAGCAACACTGAAGCTTCAGGCACAATTCTGAGCACTTCACACATGCTTCTCCTGTCATTCTGGGAACAGCTGTCTGATGGTTTTCAAACTTCCTGGAAGAGCAGAAAGTTGAAACCCATCCCTGGATATTCCTGTTCAGTAGGCTTGGGACAGAGCTCCAGAATTTGCTTTTGTGTGTGTATGTGTGTCCATAGGTGCCCAGACATGGATATGCGTGAACAAGTAACTGCATGTGGAAGCCGGAGGTCTTAAGTCAGTTTTCATACAATAATAATAATTTGAGATGCCCTCTTACTGAACCTGGAACCTGGAGCTTCCCAATTTGCCTAGACTTGTTAGTCATCCAGGTCCAGAGATCTGCCTGTCTCAGCCTCTTTTCCCAACCTAACTTTAGGGATACAGATTTATACTCCTGTGTCTGGCTCTTATGTGGGTGCCAGAGATCTGAACTCAACTCTTTATACTTGAACAGAAAACACAAACACTTTACCTATTAAATCATCCCTCTGGTCTCTAGAATTTGCTTTTTAAAAAGGGGGCAGTGGTGGTGCACATCTTAAATCCCAGCACTCTGGAGGCTGAGGCAGGCAGATCTCTGTGAGTTCGAGACTAGTCTGGTCTACAGAGTGAGCTGCAGGACAGACAGCCAGGACTATACAGAGAAAACATGTCTCAACAAACAAACAAACAAACCCTAAATAAATAAATAAGAAAAATTTAAGACGTTAAAAAAAAAAGGTGTGGGCCATCATCCCACCCCACCCCCTACCCCTGCTACCATCCACCATACATACACCAAAGGGAAAAAAGTTCTTAAGGGATGCCGGTGCTGTAGATTGATAACATGTCAGGTCCCTCCCTAAAGTGAAGAAGTAACTTAAGTTCAAGAGAGGGCAGCATGGCTTAGAAAAGGCTTTTGCTGTCTCCTCTTCTTCCAGCCCCCATCAGTTGCTTAGCAAATTCAACTCTTGGAGCCCTCCAGGGAGGTAGAGTGTGATTACTGGGGCCATAGGAAATAAAGCTTTAAGACGCCCCTTGGCCAGTCTCTTGACTTTGATGCAGATGCCAGCTCATCTGGTGTCACCCTGGAAGGAGGAAAAGACAGATGAGCCATGCAGAAGGTATGCTGCCCAGTCTGGGCTGATATCTGAACCTTCCTGCCCCACCAGACTGCAGGAGGGCATTTTTCCCTGTGCCTCCTGGGTGTGTCTAGGAGACAAAAGCTTTGCACCTTCCTCAGGATGATTCGAGGTCAGGCTTTGAAGCCTAATTAGGTACCATGCTTGAGTGAGAATCTCAGGCACTAAAAACTTGGGGTTCATTTATTCATCAACTCCAAAGCCCAATACATAAAATGTTTTATATGTTTTTGAGATCACAAAAAGGAGCTAACTAGAACCATGTAGCTAAGCATCTCAGGGTTGGAATGAATTACAATCCAGAAATGGAGGGCACACTTATGATCCAGATATTGAGGCTGGAAGACACGCTGTTGATCAGACCTTGAGGTATAGTGGCCATGAAAAGCTTAGGACCAGGCAAGGTGATACACACAACTTTACTCTCAGGAGACAGAAGCAAGCAGATCTGGGCCAGAGCAAGTTCCAAATAAAAAGCAGCTTAGACCTAGATGTGGTGGTAATCTGGGCCTGCATAAGGACAATGGAAGAAGGAAGGCTCTTCTTCTTCTTCTTCTTCTTCTTCTTCTTCTTCTTCTTCTTCTTCTTCTTCTTCTTCTTCTTCTTCTTCTTCTCCTCCTCCTCCTCCTCCTCCTCCTCCTCTTTTTCTTCACCTGCTTGCACTTACTTGCAGCACATCTGTTGGGACCTACTTCTTCAGGGTTCCAGCTTATGTAGAAGACCAGGCACAACACCTACTCTTGTAGGGATGAGCAACTACTAAATTCTTGGACTTCACATTTGCAGCTGCCCATTGTTGGGTTAGTTGGACTGCAGACTGTAAGCCATTACAGTAAATTCCTTTAACATATAGAGATAATTCCATAAATTCTGTGACTAATACACATCCTTAGCATGTCTTACTAAGTTACCAGCTCCGGTGCCCCTCCTCTAGCCTCCCAGAGCAACAGCTGTGGTTTCCCTAGACAGGTTTCAGACCCATGGCTGAAGTTTAAGTAAGTGTCTCTGAGCTTCATCCTAAAGTCTACGTGCTCTAATGAAGACACCATGCCTTTGGGGGAACCAATCTCTTTCTGAATTAGGAAGGTATTGTTTCTTGGGGTTTACTGCTAAGATGCTAGCTGAAATGCAAAGCAAGAGTTCAGTATAAAATACATAGTCTGACCCAAGCAAGCATAACCTGGTGGTCAGGGTCTGGGCCAGGTTTCTCCAGGTTCTTGGTGCCATTTATTTATTTCTTTATCAGTAACTTCATTTATTTTGTATATCTATGAGTTGGACATGCATGGGCCATTATACACATGTAGAAGTCAGGGGACAACTTGTGAGAGCTGGTTCTCTCCTACAATGTGGGTCCCAGGGACTGAACTTGGATTCTCAGACTTGATTTTATTTTATTATGGGTTGGTTACTAAGAGATGTAATTTGGGTACTTCTTTCCACTTTTTAGATTTTTTTTTTCCTTTTTACTTCTTTGTGTAGCCTCAGCTGTCCTGAAACCTGCTCAGTAGGCTAAGCTGGCCTCCTCAGAGCTCCCCTCCACTTCCTGCACAAGTGCCAAAACCAGGAGGCTTTCTTTTTCAGACAGAGTCTCCCGGTTATAGCTTTGGCCAGCCTGGAATTCACTATGTAATAGACCAGGATGTCTTCAAATTCATAGAGATCTTCCTGTTTCTGCTTCCCAAGTGCTGGAATTAAGAGCGTGCAGCACTGGCTATTCTTTTTGTTTTTGAGACAGGGTCTTGCTATGTCTCCCTGGTTAGCCTAGAACTCAGAGTCCACCTGCCCCTGCCTTCCTGGAGAAGACATGTGCCATGATATCCAGTGGGTAGTTCTCTATTTTGATTGACAGATTTGAGTCATATATCCTTTACTGTGAAAGTTTCTTCCCACAGTGCATCTGACTTTAATTGTGTGCATGTTCAACTATGCATAGGCATAAGATGGTGAATAGGAGAGTCTCCCTGAAAGTTCCCTGAAAAATTCAGCTTGTTTTTCTTTTTTTTTTTTTTTTTTCCCTTGTTCCGGTCAACCTCGCTCGCTCTGCTCGACCCCGCTCGCTCTGGCCAGCCCCACTTGCTCCCGGCCGCCCCCATACGGCCCCGGCTTGTTCCAGCCAGCCCCGCTCGCTCCGATCGGCTCCGCTTGCTCCGGTTTGGCCCCGCTCGTTCCAGCTGTCCCCGTTCGGCCCCACTCGCTCCGGCCCTGCTAGCTCCGGCGTCCCTGCTTGCTCCAGTCGTCCCCGTTCGGCTCCGCTCGCTCCGGACAGCCTGGCTTGCTCTGGTTGGTCTCTCTGGTCCAAGGATTCATTTCTTATTAGTCTTCATAAGTACGCTGTAGCTGACTTCAGACGCACCAGAGGAGGGCGTCAGATCTTGTTACGGGTGGTTGTAAGCCACCATGTGGTTGCTGGGATTTGAACTCATCACCTTCGGAAGAGCAGTCGGGTGCTCTAATCCGCTGAGCCATCTCACCAGCCCTCAGCTTGTTTTTCTGCACACACACTCAAAGCCAGTTCAGGATGGCTTGGTGATGTCTTTACTGCCTAGCTTCAGATATAACTGTTTGGGTATCATTCACACTTGATGGTTGTTAAGGGGAGGAGGAACTTACTCCATTGTTTGGAGCAGGGAGTACATGCAGTAGGTGGATGCTTGGTTGCTCGGTGTATGGTTAGGAGAGAGGTGTCTGTACATAGTGGGCACAGGTGGGGGTCCTAGATTGCCAGTGTACAAATAGAAGAAGGGTGTGTGCCTAGCCCAAGGCAAGTGGGATATCAGGCTGCTATTCTCTGTACTTGTCTGCCTCATAGGTCACAATTGCTTCTTTTAAATATATCTTGTTCACAAGATCCTCTGCCCAGATGCTACTTCTACCCCAAATAAGCAGATTCAGATAGCAACCAAGAGAGGTTTCCTGGTTTTATAACCCTCCTACGTGGTGTAGTGAGCCTTAGAGTCTGGCTGTTCTACTTCAGTGCCTCCTTTGCCAGCATCCTAGGTTTTCTGACTAGACAGCAAGGATAACATAGGCAGATATTCTCAGACTAATTAGCATGTATAATGGAATAAGGCCTCTGTGTTCCATAAAGTCATCCATGCCTCTGCAGAGCCTTCCCACCCCCATATACTTTTCTATCTTCTAAACCAGCTCCATGTGCAATCTTGCTGCTGTATGGCCCTTAGTGGCTTTATACAAGGAGGGTCACATCCAGGGAGCAAAAAGAAAGCCAGTAAGATGCCTCAGCATGTCTCTGTAATCCCAGTGCTGGAGATTCAGACAGGGGATTTATTGAGTTTGCTGGATATCCTATCTAGCCTAATCATTGGGCCACAAGATCAGCAACAGACTGTCTCCACAAGTAAGGTAAAGAGAGTAACTGTGGAACAGACATGCATGCACACACAAACATACATATACAAACATGTACACAATCCAAACACTCAGAAAGAAGCAACAAGGGTGTTCTAAGGTCCCTGGGAACATGTCAAAGCTTCCAAAGGACATGAGAAAGGCACAGGATTTATGTGTCCTGGGAACAAAGGTTTCCTGAGTCCACTTGAGATCTACTGAGTTCTGGGTTCATGTCCCAGGATCTCCAGGAAAATGTAGCCACATTGGGCATGGTTCCTCTCCTAGCCTAAGAGATGCCATCCCATAGTGCTATTTAGTGGGTGTCTTCCACAAATGAGACCCCAAAGTGTAAAACAACATCTCTAGCCTTGAATGTTTCTGTGGAGAGGTGGAATATGTAACTTAGTTCTGTTTCACCTCTTGCAGGACAAGATGATGATGATAATTTATTATTATTATTATTATTATTATTATTATTATTATTATTATTGTGGTATGTGTATATCTGTGTGTATGTGTGTGTGCCCTAGTGTATAGCACACATGTAGAGATCAGAGAGAAATCAAATCTCTCTTCCCACCTGCAGAGCCATCTCACTCACCTTCATTGGAAAAATAATGAATCAATCAACACAAGGAACAACTTTCATTCTCCTTTGACCCAATTTACCATCCAGCTAATGAGTTCTGAAATGCAGAAAACTTTAGTCTCACTTTTGCAAGCAGGAACTTGAGACTAGTGATGTGCTCTTTTCAAGCCTTGGCTTCATCTCCGGTAAGATATTGAGTGGTGATGATGTCATAGGACTCTGTGCAAACGAGGCGGGGTAACCGTAGTATAAACCAGCAGATTCCACAGTTTCTCTCTTGAAGATGAGCATATTCTTGAGAAACGACAGTCACCAGTCAATGTAAAGCCACATAAACACTGCAGCTGAGTAAGGCAAACCTTCCTCATTCCTCCTCTTCCTCCCCCCTCTCTTTCCCTCTCCCTTTTCCACATTGTACCTCTCTCTCCCCTCCTCATCTGTCGAAGTCTCCTTCTCTTCTGCTCCTCCTCCTCCTTTCTCATCCTCCTCTTCCCACCCCTCACCCCTTCTTCCTGCCCTCTTTTTCTTTATTACAAAATATTCCGATTCCACTGGACAATAGGTGTTGGATTTGAGGCAGAGCATCTTGAGTATCTTAGAATTGATTGGTTTGGAGATCACTTGGGGGAAGGAGGCCAGAATAACACAGGTGACAGGCTTCAGTCTGACAGCTAATATTTTAGTCAGATCTGTGGGATTGGACTCTTCCTTTTCAAGTGGCCTCCATGTGTTCCTGGTAGGGAGAAAGTGTAGAGTGTGGAGATGGAAAGGGTGGGGAGCTTGGGATGATGGAAGCTCACTGTCTGGATGCATGAAGTAGCAGTTTCCTGTTCTTTTATTTAAAAAAAATCCTTGTGTCTCTTCTATGTCAGGCCTTAGTATGAACCACACTGCTATATCCCCATGATGGGTGGCTTATAGTCTCATGGAGCTGTGATCAATATTTCCTTTAAATTATGTTTTTTTTTTTTTTCTATTTGTCTAACATCTCAGGTGATTTTCTTGCTTGGGGGGTCCCTAAGTGGACATCCAAGTCTATTTTTTTTTTGGTTATTGGTACTATAATAAAATACCTGAAGCTGGGGCTGGTGAGATGGCTCAGTGGGTTAGAGCACCCGATTGCTCTTCCGAAGGTGATGAGTTCAAATCCCAGCAACCACATGGTGGCTTACAACCACTCGTAACAAGATCTGACGCCCTCCTCTGGTGCGTCTGAAGTCAGCTACAGTGTACTTATGAAGAATAATAAGAAATGAATCCTTGAACCGGAGAGACCAACCGGAGCAAGCGAGGCTGTCCGGAGCGAGCGGAGCCGAACGTGGACGGCCGGAGCAAGCAGAGCCGACCGGAGCGAGTGGGCCTGACCAGAACAAGAAAAAAAAATACCTGAAGCTGAATAATGTTTATGGAAAAGAGACTAACTTGGGCTCACAGTTGGAGAGTAAATGTCTAGGAAACATGGCAAGGATTTTCTGGCTATGTTATAATATGTTGGAGAGAAGGAAAGGAAAATGTGTGTGTTCTGAAGGGACACATGTACAAGAGAATGAAAGAATCAGGGGGTGGTCAAATTCTTTTATATCAGTTTACTTCTGCAGACTCAGTCTTGTGAGAACTACTTTAATTCCTTCTAAGATTGCTGGCTGCACCATCTAACCACCATCCACTAGGCCCTGTCTCTCTCAATACCACCACATTGGAGACTAAGAGTCTAACACAGAAAGCTTTGGGGAACAAAGCATAAAGTTTACATAGACATTGCATCTCTCTGCTTGAGAGGCCTCTGATACTTGAGGCTTATTTCATCTGGAAAAAGTCCACTGTACTGTTACTCACCATTTTCAAAGACGCTGACAAAGCTGGTTGGTGCCCTTCATTGTGAATGGAATGTGACTGTGACTGTAAGTCAAGGGCTCATCGTCTATCACTTGACTCTGCCTCACCTCACTCAGCAGTGACCTGGCCTCTGGTCCTGGGGATCTATAACTGTGACTGGGGGGGTAGGATCCTGCACCGTTGTACTAGTCACCTGGAGACTAAAGAGAATGATTCTCATTGGAGAGAACAGGTGTGTGTGTGTGTGTGTGTGTGTGTGTGTGTGTATGTGTGTGTGTGTGTGGATGGTATAGCCATTAGGCTTGCAGACATGGAGTATGAACTAGATACTGTCAGATCTTGGAGTGCTTTCTCAGATGACAAAGAATCATGTTAACAAAATGGGTCAGAAGCCTAAATTGTCTACCATTTAAGGTCTTAGCAAATGGCTAGGATCTTATATGTCTGGAAACTGTAACTTTTGCATCCAGTGTCTTCCTCTGATTTATATCTAGTATCACAACATGGCATCTTCTGCTGTTTTACATCTGGTATCACATCATAGATTATCTTCATCTGTCTATTTTATTAATTTTAAAATTATTATTATTATTTTAAGATTTATTTATTATATGTGAGTACACTGAAGCTGTCTTCAGACACTCCGGAAGAGGGTGTTAAATCTTTTTACGGATGGTTGTGAGCCACCATGTGGTTGTTGGGATTTGAACTCAGGACCTTCGGAAGAGCAGTCGATGCTCTTAACCGCTGAGCCATCTCACCAGCCCCTTAAAATTATTTTTACTTTATACATTTTTTGCCTACATGTATGTCTGTGCACCACATTCATGGCTAGTGCCAGAGGATGCCAGAAGAGGGAAAATCAGTTACAGACAACTGTGAGCTACTGTTTGGGTGCTGGGAATCAAACCCAGGTCCTCTGGAAGAGTAGCTAGGGCTCTTAACTGCTGAATCATCTCTCTAACTCCTCTATTTTACATCTGGTGTTCCCATAGCTGTCTTCTCTGTGCCTTTTGTACCGCTATCATCGTGAGTTTCTTCCTCTGTCTGTTTTATGTTTGCTGTCATTCCATGGATATCTTTCTTTGTCAATATTCACAGAGCATTCATTATTAGACTAGGACTTCCTTGGGGAGGAAGAGAATACACCCATAGTCTTGGCTTTACCAGAGAATTCTGGCATGCTTTTCCTGATGTCCTGCCCTACCTAATCAGCCCACACAATTGCACCAACTATTTCTTTGCAATAGGTCTGTCAATGTCTCCTACTGTTTCTGTTTCCTGAATACAAGGAGGATGTGCTTATACAATACTACTGAATATTTATTTGTGAGTGCCTGTGAATTGTATGCATGATAACACAATTTACAGGTTAAATGTGCTGGGCAGGAAGCAGAACAGAAAGAAGCTAAAAGATCTCTTGTCACCTTCTGAACCTGATGTGGTCTCATCCAAGGAAGAAGTTAATGAGTTATTGTAGAAAAAGACTCTATAGACATGAGCTGGTGTCAGTGTGGGACCCTGTGAGATGGTCTAGGTCTAGGTTCTCTGGAAGGAAAGAAGGAGGGGCAGGGAGGAGAAAGGAAGGTAAAGAGGGAAAAAATGAAGAAAATGAGAAAGGAAGGGAGAGAAGGAAGAAGGAAGGAAAGGAAGGCATAAAGAAGGCTGTACAGCAGTGGTTCTCAACCTGTGGCTTGCAACCCTGTTGTGGGTCAGATGACCCTTAAACAGGGGTCACATATCAAATGTCCTACATATCAAATATTTACAGTATGATTTATAGTAGTACTGACATTGCAGTTATAATTTTATGTTTGTGGATCAGCAGAATATGAGGAACTATATTAAGGGCTGCATCATTAGGAAGGTTGAGAACCACTGGTGCACAGGTGTGTATGACTTTGAATAATTATAACCTCTCTCCTAGCATCAGTTTCTCCATTTATAAAATATGAAAGACACTGAGCCCGATGTTCTCCTGGGACCGCCCAACATGGTTTCTGGGAACTGAACTGAGGTCTTCTTGAAGGGCAGCAAATGCTTCTAACCATTGGAACAGTCTTTGGATTCCTTGGCTTTGCTTTTATTAGAATTTCATATAGCCAGCGGCACAGCACTGTGAGACTCTACTTCAAAAACAGAAAGGAAGGAAGGAAGGAAGAACAGACATGTTCAGTATGTATCCTTGGCCATACTTTGATTTATACAATGCTTCTGAGATCCACGTGGTATCAGTAGTGTATTATTTCATATTATCTTTGGATTTCTGAAAAACCAAGGCTGGCTGGGTGTGGTGGCGCATGCCTTTAAACTCAGCACTCAGGAGGCAGAGGCAGGTGGATTTCTGCGAGTTCAAGGCCAGCCTGATCTACAAAGCAAGTTCTAGGACAACTGGGGCTACATAGTAAAACCCTGTTTTGAAAACTAAAAAACAAAAGAAACCAAGTCTGTTCCTGTTTGTTTGTTTGTTTGTTTGTTTTTTTGTACATTTTCTATTGGGTCATTGATCTCATTATAAATTTATGTTTTTTTTTTTTTAAGATTTATTTATTTATTATTTGTAAGTACACTGTAGCTGTCTTCAGACACTCCAGAAGAGAGCATCAGATTTCGTTACGGGTGGTTGTGAGCCACCATGTAGTTGCTGGGATTTGAACTTGGGACCTTCGGAAGAGCAGTCGGTGCTCTTAACCTGCTGAGCCATCTCACCAGCCCCATAAATTTATGTTTTTAAGTAAGTTCATCTTTTAAAGTCAGTGAGTGATATGAAAGTTACTTTTAATTTTTCTAAAGCTTCTTGACTATGCTTCTCCACCCAGTGGCTGGAGTATGGCCATGAGGTGCTATTTCTTCCCCTGTCAGAAAGCAAATTACTTAGGGGAACACCTATTGTGCTCTCCTGTTCTGAATCTCACCAGTGCCCACAGAAGTGAGATCCTCAGAGCAGGGGTGGCAAGGATAGAACAAATGCTTCAACCTCTGCTCTGTGTCTCTCATTCATGTGTGGTTTACTCAGCTGAGGTTACAGGCTCCAGGCCCTGTTCTTATCTCTATCCTTGACACTGGGATCAGACACCCAACATGGTCAGCAGACAGACGAACTCTGACCTCATCATGCTGTGCTGCTTGAACTATGGACACTTGGTGGGGGTGGGAGGCAGGGCAAATCCAGAGTGGCTACTTTCCAATTCTTAGTGAGAAGAGCACCCTGGGGCAGGTCTGTGGAACAGGAAACCTGACACAGGCAAAGAGGTCTCTCCAGTCTTATCCAGCACCAGGGGCTGCCTGAATCCTGGCTCCCATTTCTCTTCTTTCTCTTGCTGGTACTAGGAGGGGCTATGGTGACCCCTCTATCACTGAGAGCCTTGCCCAGGTCTCCTGGAGGAAAATCTAGCCTACATAGTTAGGCTGTAATGTGTAATTGGTGTGGCATTCCCTTCTGGTGTTTTCCCACCCAAACTGCTATATGTACCAGCCAGCCACAGTGCCCAGCCACCAAGCATGCTGTGTCAGGCAGACATCCATCTTGTTTTCAGGACAGGCTAAAGACATGGGATCTGTTTAAGTCCTGTAGGAAGCTTGAGTATGCTCCTCAGGAAGACATGGTAACAAGCTGATGCCTTTCTGCCTGCTTATTTTTGAGACAAGACCTCATGGCTGGCCTCAAACTTGTTATATGGCATGAGAATAGTCTCATACTTCAGATTCACCTCTCAAGTGCTGGGTTGACAAGCATATGTCAACATCCCTAATTTATGTGGTTCTGAGTCTGGAGCTCAGGGTTCTGAGTATGCTAGGCAAGCACTCTACTGACTGAACTGTATCCCCAGCCCGATGGAACAAATTAGTGTTGTCTTTTCTTTCTATCCTTCTTCAATCTAACACAAGGAAGAAATGAAGAGGGTGTAAAACAGTTTAAGGAGGAATTTGAAATTGGTGACAATGGAAGAAAATGGTCTTGGTTCAACTCCAGTGCTTACCAAAAGTGCCTGAACCAGGAACTACTAACCTGAGAAAACTGGGCTTCCAGATGCACCTCATTATGTCTGGATTTTATGTCGATTCTCAGGACTCAAACTCAGGTTCTCATAATGTTATTGCCTCACCCAGCCCTAGAATTTCCTCATGGTGTTTTCTAAGAATTCAATTTCTTTTTTTTTTTTTTTTTGTTTTTTCGAGACAGGGTTTCTCTGTGTAGCCCTGGCTGTCCTGGAACTCACTCTGTAGACCAGGCTGGCCTCAAACTCAGAAATCCGCCTGCCTCTGCCTCCCGAGTGCTGGGATTAAAGGCATGAACCACGCCCAGCAAGAATTCAATTTCTTAACCCAAGAAATCTCCCCTGGAATCTGGGCACTAACTCTCTTTAGATTTAGTGATCACTGATTTTATACTACCCTCAGTCAGAGACATTATAAAAGGATTTTGGAGAGTCTAGTTATGTGGTTAACAAAGCCCTTCCAAATCCCTTTGTAGTTTTTGTTTTGAGACAAGGTCTCATGTGGCTCAGGCTGTTCTCAAATTCAATAGGCTCAGGACTGGTGAGATGTCTTAGCAGCTAAAGACTCTTGTGAGTTCAACCCCAGAGTCCAAATAATGGAAGGAGAGAACATTGTCCTCTGACTTCCACGTGCACACCATGGCATGTATGGACCCACACAAAGACATAAGTAAACAAAATGTAATAAAGAATCCACATAAACAAAATGGTATAATACTTGGAAATTTTAAAATGAAACACTACATAGCCAAGATAACTGTGAACTCCTAATCTTCCTGCCTTTTCCTCCTAAGTGATAGGATCATAGGCAGGAGCTACAATACCTAATTGTCTTTTTTTAAAAATTATTTTTATTTTATATGCATTGGTGTTTTGCTTGCATGTGTGAGGGTGTTGGATCCCTTGGAACTGGAGTTACAGACAATTTTGAGCTGTCATGTGGGTGCTGGGATTGAACTCAGCTCCTCTTGAAAAGCAGTGTTCTTAACTGCTGAGCCATGTCTCAAGTGCCTCCTGGTTGCCTTTCTAAATCCTTAGAACCTGACTCTGGGGTCCTCAAAGAGGCTGAGGGAATTTCTCAATCTCTCTCATGTGGGAAGATAGTCTATCCTATGCACCTTACAACACAAATCACCATTGTGCAGTCTTATGGTAAATGGTAGTGAGTTGGTTCTACCACATGTGACACAGGTAGGCTTGGACTCACAGGTATGTTTGTTTTATGGTTCATATTCAGATGTGCAGCCCAGGCAGTTTACTTTAGCAACTATATTCTTTGTCTTCCTTGTGCTCTCCCAGGCATTGAGCATGCTGTCATCTCCGTGTGGGTGCTCTGCAAACAGTAATTGATGGTGACCAGGGTAATGATGTTGATGAATGGCTCCATGAAACTGATGAGTCACTTGACTGGAAAGGCTCAGGCACAGCAGTTATGTAATGTCGCTTCACCAAACAGGTAATGTTTCATACCTCAGAGCAACACAGAGCATTCTGCCTGACAGTGCTTAGTCACCATTTCTTGTCCAAGCCCCAAAGGCATCTCTGATTTGATACCTTCTGAAAGCCAGTGGCTGGGTAGGTCAACTGTTCATGTGAGGGATTTACCTGCTTCTTTTGGCTCAAGATCTACCAAAACTTCCCAAAGACTCCCACAGGAATTAGCCATTAAATAAGTGAGAAGGTGAAGCAAGAAGCCTGACTCAGATAATAAAAACAATCTGACATCAGACACACATATGTTCTTAATCAAAAATTCAAAATTTGAACCGAGGGTTCCCCTACTTTAAAATTCAGTTGTTAAAGCAACATTTCCTTAGGCAATAAGAGTCTTTATTGTTTTACATTAGGAGTATATTAGAAGCTAGATGTGACTCACAGACTCATGGCAGCCACTCTGCAAATGATGAGTATTCTGTAAAAGACAGGTCCTTTAGAGAAGGTGAACTCTCTATAGAAAGCATCTACTGGCACTTTTGGAAGGGCCCTGCAAGACATCTCATTTCCAGTCTTCTTAGGGGATGAAGATACTTCAAAATTTCTCTTCTTCTTACGTGAGGAGAGCCTTTTGGGTCAATCAGGCAGAGAAGAAGTGAGCTCCCTCTGAAGATCCCCCAGCTCCACAGCCATGTCATATTGTTAGTGTGAGCAGAAGGGAACACACTTCTAGGAGATAAGTAGTCCCTTCAAAATCTAAAACATGTGCCTCAAAATATCTTTCAAAATAACTTCGTGATATTTGATACTGTTGATAGGGTAGAGAAAAGGATGTTTTTATTCGATGGTGACTGGTGTAATTTTTGTTTTTAGACAGGGTCTCAAGTAGTCCAGCCTGGCTTTGAACTTCGTATTCAGCCAAAAAATGAGCTTGAATCCTGATCCGATCTCCTTTGTCTCCAGAGTGGTATTATTGGTGTGTGTGGATGTGCTCAGTTGGGCTATATTCCTTTTTCCTTTTCTCTCTGTTTTTTTGAGTCAGGGTTTCTTTGGGTAACCTGGGCTGTTCTGGAACTACCTCTGAAGACTAGGTTAGCCTTGAACTCACAAAGATCTGCCTGCCTTTGCCTCCTGAGTACTGGGATCAATGGTGGTGACCACTGGCTTGATAGATTTCTTCAAAAACTAGAAAATTGGAAATATTTGTAATTAACAAAAAAAAACTATAGCTGGCTGTGGAGGGTCATACCTGCAATACAAACATTCAGAAGGTGCATCCAGGAATACGTTTGACTTCAGAGACAGCTTGGGCTATATAGCAAGTTACAGATTAGCTCAAGATGTATATAAAACCTCATCTCAAACAATAAAGCAAATCAGTATACATTGTTTGTCTCAACTTACATCTTATTGAAGCAGATGCTTCGGGAGGTCATGTGTTTCATATCTTGATTTTTCTCATAGTATAGATTTTAATAGGAAAAAGGCCTGAAAATAACCTAAGTGCCAATAGAGAAATGTGTAATTATGGCTACATAGAATAAAGGGCCGGAGAGATGGTTCACTGGTTAAGGAATAATATCAGAAACAATAGAGGAAACATTGTGACTGTGCTTATCAAACTGCAAAGGGTCATATAAGACTGTTATAAACAATTATATTGTAATATCTAAAATGAATTCAAGACCACCCAGTACCGTCGTACCCCTTCGAAAAGGATTTTTCAAACTGTACTAGCAGGCAAAGTACAGAGCCAGATAAGGAAGCTAGCTGACTAAACAAATGTAAAAACATAGTTTTAGCAGTCAAAATGACTGAGCCTTCAAGCTGCCAAAACAATACTAGCTGTTCTTAGAGAAATAACCATAATAAGATTAGCAATTCTTCTGTCCCTCCTGCCCCACACTGAATTCTGACAAAGACCACAAACCACTCTGACCTTGTTGCGAGAATTCCCCTGACGTTAATAGCTGTGACATTAATAGCTGATCCATAAGTTCACAATGTACTATTTGCTGACCAAATCATAAGAACCCACCATGGGGGGCAAGCAAAGTGAGGGACTAGGCCAAAGGGTTACTAGTCACTATACAAACCAACCAATGCCTGAAAGGGTTACTTGCTACACCAATGAGAATCCTGTTGCTCAAATCTGCCCCCTACAAAGATATAAAAAGTGTGTTTTTTTCCTCGTTCTGAGTCTCTCCTCTGGCCTGTGTGCTGAGAGGGGAGTCCCCAACATGTTGGATCAATAAAAATCCTCATGCATTTTTCAGCGATGGCGGTTTCTGTGATCTTTGTGAGTGAGGGTCTTTTGAGGAACTCCAACAATATTCTAACATGCTTGGTAATCTAGAAGAAATAGACAAATCTCTACACACATGTAGAATCTTAACAAATAGGAACTTTGGGGCCTAGGATGTGGCTTGCTTGGTAGAATACATGTCTAGCATGTGTGAAGCCCTGGGTTCAGTCCTTAACACTTATAAAACTGAGGGTGGTAATGTAGACCTGTAACCCCAGGAACTCTGGGAGGCAGGAGAATCAGATTTTCAAGGTTGTCCTGAGTTATTTAGTGAGTTTGAAATCCAATCTGGGTTTCATCAGATTTAGTCTCAAACAAACAATGCCAATTCCAAGTGCGCCACCACTGCCCGGCAATCTTGGTAGACTTAACCAGTACTAAAATCTCTTCCATCAGAACAATACAAAAGCCAGGCATGGTCCTGCATACCTTTAAGCATAGCACTTGGGAGGCAGAAGTAGGCAGATCTGAGTTTGAGGCCAACCTGTTTTGTTTCCAGCCTGGAACAAAGAGTTCCAGGACACCCAGGGCTATACAGAGAAACATCACAAAAATAAAATTTCAAAAAATTGGAGAAATAAAAAAATCGATGGCCTAATAGCTTCACTAGCAAACACTTATTAAACATTTAAATAATTAACTGTAGTTGAAGAGCTAGAGATGCAGCCCAGCGGCCCAGTGCTCGCCTGCATTTGTGAGAAACTAGCTTGGTCCCCACCACTGTAAAGATAAAAATAGTTTAAGAAACGAGGAAATGGCTCAGTGGGTAAAAGCACTCCTGTTCAGGTTGATATAAGTTCAATCTCTGGAACATACATGGGAGAAGGAGAGAACCAATTCCCACAAGTTATCTTCTGATGAAAAAAGGCTTGATGGCTGGGGAGATGGTTTAGTGGGTTCAGAGGTTTTGCTGTGAAAGAAAGAGGACCTAAATCTCCAGCACCCATGTAAAAGCTGGGATATGGCCATATTTGCCCGAAACTCTGGTGTTGTGAGGGCAGAGATTGGTGGATCCTAGGAACTCAGTGGTCAATCGGTCTAGTCAAACCAGTAAGCTTCAAATTCAGTGAGAAGCCCTGTCTTAAAAAAATAAGAGGACTTTCGGGATAGCATTTGAAATGTAAATGAAGAAACTAATAAAAATTGGAAAAAAAGAAATGTAAATAAATAAAATATCCAATAAAAAATAAACACCATAAAAAAAATAAGGTGGACATTGGGCATGGTGGAACATGCCTGGAATCCCAGCATAGCACTTGGGAAGCAGAGGCAGGGAGATCTCTGGGAGTTTGAGGCCAGCCTGGTTTATATAGAGAGTTCCAGGAGAAGACAGAGCCATATATTGAACACTGCCTTAAAGCCAAACCAAACCAAACAAACATTCTCCTTCTCACTGGTGTTTCTCTAAAGAAGGCAAGCGAACATCCAGCAGACGAATTTAAATGTTCTGTAGCTCTGCAAATGAAGCCCAGCGACAGTGTGCTCATCTACTGTGCACAAAGCACCATGTAAAACCTGGCATGATGTCTCATGCTTCTCAGTCCCCATACTCAGGATGTGGAGGTAGGAGACTATACAGTTAATTTAAGTCTAGGCTAAAGGATACCCTCTCTCTCAAAAAAGAAAAACAACAAACAAACCAAGAAGTGAGCGTCATTAATTATTACAGAAAAGCAGATTACATTTCATACCTGTCAGAATAGCTTTTGTCAAAAAGATGAAAGAGGAACTGGAGAGATGACTCATTGGTTGAGAACAATGGCTTGCTCTTCTAGATGATTAAAGTTCAATTCCCAACACACACACACACACACACACACACACACACACACACACGGCAGTTCACAACTGTCTAATTCTAGTTCTAGGTACACACATGGTGCATATATATATATATATATATATATATATATATATATATCACCCACACCCATTAAAATATCAACAAATTAATTAATTTTTAAAAAGATGAAAGAAGGGCCGGTGAGATGGCTCAGCAGTTAAAGAGCACCGACTGCTCTTCCAGACGTCCTGAGTTCAAATCCCAGCAACCACATGGTGGCTCACAACCATCCGTAACGAAATCCGATGCTCTCTTCTGGAGCGTCTGAAGACAGCTACAGTGTACTTACATATAATAAATAAATAAATAAATAAATAAATATTTTTTTAAAAAGATGAAAGAAGCCAGCCAGGCCAATATTTATAATACCAAACCCTAGTGCTTAGATAGCAGAGATAGGTAGATCTCTGTGAGCTCAAGACCAGGCTGGTCTCCCTAGCAATTTCCAGGCCAGCTCAAGATGAAACTTATTCATTGTAAGTAAAAATGTCAGTATAATCTTACTCAAGATATATCTATCATAGAAACATAAATCAATAAAAAAGGAATAGCCATACTTTCATATTGACTTTTGTGTAACCCTTAATTGCCAAGATCAACCATGTGTTCATTAGTGAGTGAGTAAATTAAGAAAATGCTTATACATACAACAGACCTCCTTTTTCAAAAGGAGAAAGATCAGCTGGGTGTGGTACCCTGTAACCGTATTTTTTGGCTACTTTATTTTTATTGTTTTTATTTATTTATTTTTTTACCTACCACCCTTTTCCATCCCAGTCTTTTCCAACTCCCAACACTAGGTAGGAAAGAAAGAGGGTTAGAAGGAAAAAGGGGTGTTGATCTCCTTTAGACTGCTTCCTGCTGATTAGGGACATTGGGTTCCTTGGGGCAAGTCCAATCTTCTTCCTCAGCATATCTACCACCAGCAAACCTACAAACCCACAACCAACTAGCCAGCAAACCAGCAAAAACAGCCAACAGCTGCAGAGGCAGCTGAAAGCTCTAAGGGATCTAGCATTTTTATACCCTCTCAAGAGTCCCCAGAATACCAAATGTAAAGTACCTTCATCTGGCAGAATCAAACCCCTGCTAGAGCACCAGACAAATCATAGCTTCTCTGGACAATCTGAAGCAGCCTCATATCCCACACCTGGGACTAAACAAAAGCATTCATATAACTGGGTTTTTAAAGGAACCAATTTCGTTTTGTTTTGTTTTGTTTTTCGAGACAGGGTTTCTCTGTATAATCCTGGCTGTCCTGGAACTCACTCTGTAGACCAGGCTGGCCTCGAACTCAGAAATCCGCCTGCCTCTGCCTCTGCCTCCCGAGTGCTGGGATTAAAGGTGTGCGCCACCACGCCCGGCTGAGAAACCAAAATTCTTACTTTAATCCCAGCCCTCAGGAGGCAGAAGCAAGATCTGTGAGTTCAAGGCCAGCCTGGTGTACACAGAAATTTCCAGGCCAACCAGAGCTACACAGTGATACGTGTGGAGGAGGTCCTGCTGAGCAGAACAAAACCAGCCACATAAAGACAGATCCATGATTTCATTTTCATGTGGGATCTGAAAACGTTGAGCTGATAGCAAAGGGAAACAGCGGTGCCCACCTTCTGGTTGAGATCAAATGTAGAACAGAACGGAGATTCCTAGGGGCGGAGGAAGGTATGGAGAAGGTTGGTCAAAACAAACAATTTCAGAGAGGCAGGAGAACAGAGCATATGGCCATAGCACCCTAAACTCACTGGATTCCCCTCAGATGGGCAGGATGAAAAGGTTTTGAGATCTATATATAACACAGAAGGGTAACAGTCAATAACACTGTATTATGTATTCCAGAATAGCTACTTACATTTCAAATGTCTCCCTGGAAAAAAAAAAGTAAGTGAGGATATGATAATTAGAGCCTGTCTTATCACATTGTGCATAAACTTCAAAACATTATATATGTATATGTATATATATATATATATATATATATATATATATATATATATATATATATACACACACATATATGTCAACTATGACTTGTCAACCAAAAGAGTATAAATTTAAAAGGTAACTGTAGTATCAATAGGACACTGAAAGGGAAATGAGGTGTCCAAATGATGAGGGTTTTTGTTTTTTAACTTCAGAGGTCTGTTTTTTTTTTTTTTTTTTTTTATTAAGAATAAGATTTTTAGGGCCCGGAAATGTATATCCATTGGTAAAGTGCTTGTCAAGCAAGAAAGAAGCCTTGGGTCCCACCTCTAGTATTAAATAAAGTGGGCATGCTGAGCATGCCTGTAATCCCACCTTTAGCAGGAGGAGTCGGAGAACCGGGAGTTTAAGGTCATCCTTGCATTGCAGGGCTACAGTAGTGACTCTGAGGTCAGCCTAGAATGCATGAGACTCAGTCTTTTAAAAAAAATTAAAACAAGTCCTTCTTCTTCTTCTCCTCCTCCTCTTCTTCCTCCTCCTCCTCCTTTTCCTCCTTCTTCTCCTCTTCCTCCTCCTCTTCCTCCTCCTCCTTCTTGATTTTTTTGAGACAGGGTTTCTCTATGTCTCCATGTAACAGCCCTAGTTGTCCTGGTGTCCTGGAACTCCCTTTGTAGACCAGTCTGGCCTTGAACTCAAAGAGATGTGCCTGCCTCTGCCTCCCAACTGTGGGGATAGTGTGGGCCAGCATGCCCAGGTTTTGACTGAAGGAATTCTTAATCTAAAACTTACATTTATTTTTTAATTTAGTGTGTATATGGTGATATGGATTGTGTGTGTCTATGTGTGTTAATTTATTCTGCTGTATGTGCGTGTTTAGTACTTATTAAGTTCTGTGTGTGTGGTGCTTATTTAACTGTGTGTTCGGGGTGGTACTCATCAGCTGTATGTGTGTGGTAATCAGGTATTTGTGGGATGGTGCTTATTCAGCTGTGTATGGGGTGGTACCTACTCAGCTGTATGTAGGAGGTGGTGCTTATTCAGGTGTATGTAGGTGGGTAGTATTTATTCAGCTGTATGTGCACACATGTGCATGTGTGTATGGTTAGCTACATGTGTGTATGGTCAGCTACATGTGTGTATGGTCAGCTGCATGTGTGTATGGTCAGCTGCACGTGTGTATGGTCACCTGCGTGTGTGTATGGTCAGCTGCATGTGTGTATGGTTAGCTGCATATATGTATGGTCAGCTACATGTGTATATGGTCAGCTGTATGTGTAGAGGGTATTTATTCATCAGTATATTGGGAGGTCATCTACTACTAGCATTTGTAAAGTTAATGCTAAGGAATGATTTATTTTTTTTTAAATGAGGCAGAGTTTCTTTGTGTAGCCTTAGTTGTTCTGGAACTAGCTCTGTAGGCCAGGCTGGCCTCAAACTCATAGCACTCTGCCTGCCCGTGTCTCTCAAGTACTCAGACAAAAGGCATGCACCATCATTGCCTGGCTAAACAATGATTTAAAAACAGACAAAAAGTTATTGAAAAAAAAAAAAAAAGGGCTGGTGAGATGGCTCAGCGGGTAAGAGCACCCGACTGCTCTTCTGAAGGTGATGAGTTCAAATCCCAGCAACCACATGGTGGCTTACCTCCTCTGGTGCCTCTGAAGTCAGCTACAGCGTACTTATGAATAATAATAATAAACAAATCCTTGGACCAGAGAGAGCAAGTGGGACTGACCGGAGCGAGCGGGGCTGGCCGGAGGGAAAAAAAAAAGGATAACAGATAGAGAATCTGCTCTGTCAGCACTGACTTCACTGCATTTAACAGATAGAGAATCTGCTCTGTCAGCACTGACTTCACTGCATTTAACAGATAGAGAATCTGCACTGTCAGCACTGACTTCACTGCATTTAACAGATAGAGAATCTGCTCTGTCAGCACTGACTTCACTGCATTTAACAGATAGAGAATCTGCTCTGTCAGCACTGACTTCACTGCATTTAACAGATAGAGAATCTGCTCTGTCAGCACTGACTTCACTGCATTTAAAAAGAAACACCCCTATCTTTAGATAGCTGTGCTTTCTTTCCAGGAAGACCTGCATAAACCTTGTCCGAGTCATCTGCTTATGCGACTACTGGTCCTCAGCCCCTCAGTACACGTGGAACCAAAACACCGCCAACAACCTTGTGAGCCTGTTAGCAGTTGCCTCCCTCACCTGTCTTATCTGGGGCTTTGTCCATCAGGTGCCTGTCACGTGCTGGGTACGGGGAGCTGAGCACAGGACCTGCCAGGCCGTGCCCAGACTCTTGACCCCTAAGAAGTGAGAGACAGGAAGTGTGTGTTGTGAGTGACTAAGCTTGAGTTTGTTTTATGCAGTGGCAGATACCTAACGCAGTTGAGACATCTAACAGCTTTGGACTCCTCAGAACCAAAGCAGCTGGATTTTTCTTGTTTTGAAGGGTGGTGCAATGTCATTTCACTAGTCAAGAGAACCTGGAACACAATTCCTGGGTTAAAAGAAAGGGAGGTCTGGGGATGCGGCTCATTTGGCAGCAGCTCCTCACCAGAGCAGCTGAGCAGTCACACTCTCTCTCCCTGCTCGCGCCCTCCCCCTTTAGCTTGGGCCAGAGATTTCTTGCCTTGCTTGCATGAGCCTTGGGTTCAACCCTCAGCATACATAATGTGAGGAAGGTGGAACAATTCTGGAATCAGAGCACTGGGCCAACAGCAGCTCATGGGTGAATGAACTAAGGAAAAAAATAAAGAGAAATTCAGTGGAGGTGGATCCCAAGTTGAGGGCCAGCCTCGACAACTTTGTGGCTCTGTCCAAATGCAAAATAAAAAGATGGCTGGAGATACAGCTCAGGGATAGAACTACAGTAACAGATCTCACATCTGTTAGATTTACTCTCTAAGACAGACAGACAAAACCAAAAATCAGCTCTGTTTACACCGTGGCCTCACAGTACGTGTGCCTCAAGCTTTGTCTTGAGGTAAATTTTCACCTTGAGGTATTTAAGATCTGGATGTAGCCCATCTCTGGGGTATCACAGAGATCCCAGGGATTGTTGCCCATTACGAGGAGACTTTTGCTTTCAAAAAGCTTCCAGCGAGGGATGCACTGTGATGCAGAGCTTCTACTGACTTAGCAGAAAAAGTCAGTGTCCTAGAATATGGACACTTGGACAGTATTCTGGTGTGAGTCATGTGCTCACATGACAGGAACACATAGGCCAGGGTGTCACAATTACAGGAATGGGTGTCATCAGATAAGAGTGGGTGAAAACCTCCTACAGATTATCACAGGGAGGGCAAGTATCCTTTGGCTCTGATTTGTTCATAGCTAGAATCCTGCTTCCACTTCCTTCAAAGAACACAAAGCATTATTCTGAACAAACAGTGTAGGCATTGTGCGCCTGACAGCAGAGTGTCAAAAACACCCTTCCAAAGTCGGGCAGGTATGGCATCAAAAGCTTGTAATCCCAGGACATGGGTGGAAGAGGCAGGAGAATCAGGAGTTCAAGATCATCCCTTTTGAGACAATCCTAGGCTACATGAAACCTCTCTCTCTCTCTCTCTCTCTCTCTCTGTGTGTGTGTGTGTGTGTGCGTGTGTGTCAAAAGATAAGAAAAGCAAGGGAAAAAAAGAAAAGAAAAACAAGTAAGCAAAAAAGATCATGGCCAATAATAGCTGTTGACATTTCATAGAGGAGAACACTAGGACCCAAAATTCGACAGGATTTGTTTAATATCACCTAACTATACAGAAGAGGGACATTGAGTAAACAGTCAAGTGAAGTAAACAAACAGTTTGTACCAGGTGTAGTAGTACACACCTGTAATCCCAGGTGTAGTGGTTCATACCTGTAATTCCAGTGTTTTCAATGTGAAGAGTAAAGGAAGGAATATCAGGAGTTCAAAGTTATCAAGGTCATTCTTGACTTCGAAGTGAGTCTGAGGTCAGTTTGGGCTCAAAGAGATTTGTTTTAAAACACACCTGGGTATGATGGCATAGGCCTTTAATTCCAGGAGACAGAGACAGATCTCTGTGAGTTGAAATCATTCTGGTCCATATAGAGACTTCTAGGTCATCCAGGCTTATACAGTGAGACCTTGTTTCAAAAAGCAAACTAAAACACAAAATAGCTATAATGACCAAGAATATGCCTATAGTAACAGCATTTGACCAAGGCAGGAGGATCAGAAATTCAAGGACAACTTGGATCTTACATAAAACAAATATCTATCTCTATCTATCTATATCTATCTATCTATCTATCTATCTATCTATCTATCTATCTATCTATCTATCTATAAAATAACTATCTTTAAAATAATATAGTTAGGGCTGGTGAGATGGCTCAGCGGGTTAGAGCACCCGACTGCTCTTCCAAAGATGATGAGTTCAAATCCCAGCAACCACATGGTGGCTTACAACCACCCGTAACAAGATCTGACGCCCGCCTCTGGTGCGTCTGAAGTCAGCTACAGCGTACTTATGAAGAATAATAAGAAATGAATCCTTGGACCGGAGAGACCAACCGGAGCAAGCCAGGCTGTCCGGAGCAGGCGGAGCCGAACGGGGACGGCCGGAGCAAGCGGGGACGCCGGAGCTAGCAGGGCCGGAGCGAGTGGGGCCGAACGGGGATGGCCGGAACGAGCGAGGCCAAACTGGAGCAAGCGGAGCCGATCGGAGCGAGCGGGGCTGGCTGGAACAAGCAGGGGCTGTACGGGGGCGGCCAGGAGCAAGTGGGGCTGGCCAGAGCGAGCGGGGTCGAGCAGAGCGAGCAGGGTTGACCGGAACAAGGGAAAAAATATAATATAGTTAAAGCACACAAGGGGCTGGCATGTAGCTATATGGTAGAATATCTGAACACTTGCCTATTTTGTTCAAGGCCAGGATTCTACCTTAGCACTGGGTTGAAATAGGTAAGTAAATACAGAGCTTTATGCTCTACTTTGTGGACAATACATTCTACAACGTTGAGAAGAAAACTTGCCTCCTAAGGTAGGATAGCCTTTTAGATATGATGTGGTGGTGCACATTAATTCCAGAACCCGGGAGGTAGAGGCAAGTAGATTTATGTATGTGTACACAGTGAGTTCCAGGCCAGGAGGATCAGGAGTTCAAGGTCCTCTTCTGTTACACAGGATCAGTCTGTAACCATACTCTCATCAGAAGAGAAGATATTTTAAAGAAAGACACTTGAGATATCAGGCTAGTAAAACATTGAACCTCAAAGAATTAATGAATGGCTAAAGTCCTGGAGTCAGTCAGAGGAGGAACTTGTCTCTCAGGAAGGAAGTTCACACACTTATCAGACCACCTTGGAGAGACTGGAGCTGAGACAATCATGGGCAAGAATGCTTGACCAAGACTACTGAGTTGTGTATCTTCTCTTGGTCTGTTTAAATCTAACCACCATGTTGGTGCCCCAAGATGGACATTTTTGTTTCTTCTCAACATGACTTTCCATGTTGAATACATATAAAAAGCCATGTCTGGGACATGATCCTGGTGCTGGGGGAGTAGAGACAAGAGGACTTCAGGTGGCTTGAGCCGCAGAGTCAGCGAGAGTCAGTCTCAGAAAATAAAATGGACAAATAGAGGAGGTACAGATCACACACACACACACACACACACACACACACACACACAAATGAAATCAGTTCCAAAAAGGATGCTTATATATAATTTATATACCTTTTTGTTTTTAGAACCTCTGAAAAAAGGGCAGGTAACGTGAAAAGGGAAGGCATCTCTAGCTGCTTCTAGAATTTTGAAGTTCATCACTATTGAGTATGAGACCCTCAGAGGCTAATAAGTTTAGGGCTGTAGGTCAGCAGTCCAGCAGTTGCCTGGCAGGCACAAAACGCTGGTTTTGATCCCTCTCATCTCACCATGGGGCAGGGTGGGGGTGGGAGGAAGAAAGATTAATAACTTGTGGTCTATGGGCTTGATTTTCAGTGGGTTTATCTGGACTCCACAAATAACAAGCATACTGGGCTTGGGAAAGCTTTGGTTACCACCTGAGCTTGGTACACAGTTGTGTGGTTCTGCTTGATGGCAGCTTGGTTATAGCAGGAGCTGAGGGTGTTGGTGAGGGGAACTCCTCCTAATTCTGGCATTCTGATTGCTTCAATGTGCCCCTCCCCTGGAACATGATACTGTTTGCTGTTGGCTATTTCAGCTTCAGCACAAAGTGTATGTCGAAAGTCCAGGCAAGCCAGTTTTGATAAACAAAACTCCAACTTTGATCTTAAAGATGGAGAAGAAGCCAGACAGAGTCTTTGCATAAATGCTGGGGGGTAGGGTGGGAGGGACTGTGTGGGTTATACACAGACGCCCACAAGAGAGGGCTTGTTTTCTAATGGAGACTTCTGCTTCAGGCGTCTCATTCCACTGGTACAAAAACTAGTTGCATTCCTTTCTTGTGATGTCCGCCAAAATTCACAAGTTCAGGCGGGTGCATCATGGGACCATGAACACCCCACTCATTCCTGGCAGACTGGACTCCTGACCTCATTTTGGGATGGTTCAATGAAGTCTGTTATTTCTAGCTCTCCAAATTGGCCCCAGTTTGCAACAACAGACTTATAGGGACTGTACTTTCCTTCTGGGACACTGCACACATTGGTAAAACAAGTTATTCTTTGCAGTGATGTTAATCCTAAAATATATATTTTTTTCTAAGCTGCTGTCTGCATGAGCCATTAGAAAGAATGGGAGATTTTTTTTTATAAGTTGGGATAGTCATCTTGTCCATCCTGGAACATGATGTGTTTAGTGAAGTTGTGTAAAATGTTTTCTGGTAACAATGCTCTTATAAAATCTCTTCTTAGCTGGGAGGTGGTGGCACACACTTTTAATTCCAGCACTCAGGAGACAGAGGCAGGTAGTTCCCTCTGAGTTTGAGGCCAGCCTGGTCTACAGAGTGAGTTCCAGGACAGCCAAGGCTATACAGAGAAATCCTGTTTTCAGGATTTCAAAACAACAAAACAACAAAACAACAACAACAACAATCTTTTCCAGATGAAATGTCTGAGTGAGAATTGGGGGTGAATTTAAAATACAGAACTATGACTGGTAAACAGCATCCAGCGATTTTTTGCAGTCACAGGAGGAAACAAAACACCCCACAGAGTAGCGATTATCAGTCTGTTTTTCAAAACTGTTCCAGAAGGTGCTTCCCTCTTCTTGAAGAAACCTCTTGGTAGCCTCTTCCAGTTGGGAGGATGTTTTGAATTGAAACTGACCCAGACACCAGATCACACCCCACAGTGCTGACTCTAGCAGAGAAAGCTGGGTAGAGCAGAAGTTAAAAGCCCAGAAGGCAAATTCTGTTCAGGAACTGTTGCAAGGAGGGAAACGGGAACTCTCTGTAGAAAGAGCTCCTTTCTTAGACACCAGTGCAAATTAGGATTTGTGGTCTGGACTGGGAGGGGTCAGTGGATGGGGTATTCTGAGTAAACTGACTTTGCAGCATTTGTAAATTAGCAGGCCAAGGTCCAAGGACAGAGTGGACTACTGGACTATAACCACTTAGTCTCAATAGTTAGAGCAAGGACATTGTATCTTCTGGGGGCACTTCTGTAGCAGTGGCTGATGATTATCACTCAGACTCAGTTTGTAGCCATTGGAAAATACTTATTCCAGCCATCTGGGACCATACCCAGGTATTTGGGAACCTAGATGTGGTCCAAATGTCTAGAACACTGTTGAATTCGGAAATTGTGTCCTGGAGTCTTGCTTGTCAGCTTGGGGACCTGGGGGAAGGGTGGACCTTGCCGAAGCAAGCAGTTTAACTGAAGCAAAGATAAACAGCTGTAGGGGGTTTCCACACAAATAGGCTATGATAAGCTAGCTGAGACATCCTGACCCTGAGTTCCTAGAACCTGATAATGTTCCATGGGATTCTCCATTAAGGAGATCAAAATTTAGTTAAGCCTGAAATAATGGTCTCAGCAGGAGGAACTTTTGCACTGTCTTGCCCTGTCACAAGATGTTAGAGGTAGTCTTCAAGATATGACCACTCAGACAGTTTATAGCCAATCGAAAGTCTTTATTCCACCTGTGCATGGCATGCCACCTCTTGTCTGTGAGTTCTTATGTGGGACGATTCTGTTAACGTGGAGAGTCTTATTTCCTTGGTGGCCTCCATCTCCTCTGGCTTCTCCTTCCACAGGGTTCCTGTTCCCTGAGGGGACGGATTTGATGGAGACATCATATTTAGTGCTCAGTGTTACAAGGTCTCTCACCCTCTGCATATTAGTGGCAGGTCTCTGTCTCTCTCCGTATCTGTGGCTGAAGAAAGTGTCTCTGATGATGGCTGAGTAAGGCATAGCAGAATGTCATTAGAAGTCATTTTATTGCTATGTTCATTTGTAAGGGTCCATGATTCACTGAAAAATGATACCCTGGACTCAAATAGTATGTAAATGCAAAGTATCTTATTCTGCAGAAGTCTGGGGTCTCCCCATTACTAGAATAGACAAATAAGTGAGCTCATATACTCGATTTAAAACACATTAGGGAATTCCCAGGGTAGGTGACCTCTATGTTAATCTGTTGGGTCCATCTCTACAGACAGGACATTCCACTACCAGGATGTAGAGACTAGAAACTTGCTGGGGAGGTCTGGTAAATGTTACTGAGGAAGTAGTTGAGGAAGTCTGGAAGCTACTGTTGACCTATTGTCCTTTGCCTCAGGCCAGGTGGCAGGGCAGCCTCTGATAGCAGGACCATTTCTGATTAGCTGCCTGAAGCCTGTTTTTTTTTTTCCTAGTAACTGACTTGCCTGGGCTTAGGCCTAGTCTCCTAAACTGCTAATTTGAAGCCTGTCATGGAATCATCATAGCCTTCTCACTTTTAGTAGAACAGTAGTAATTGGTTTTACTCTGGGTTCCTGGGCTATTTAGTTTCAAGTTCTTGATCACCAAAGCTGCTTTGGGTATGGGTTTTACCTGGTGGAGTGGGTCATATATAAGTCAAATCAGATATTTACATTTCTCCTTTGACAGCATGCAGAGTACCTTCCTGAATCAAAGATGTCAGCCTGTACCGAAGAGTAGGCACCAGCTTGACCTCATGTTCAATGAGTTGTGTTGGTATTGTCTTCAACAATAGGGCCTTGCTGTCAGCTTGTGGAGAGTAACCTCTAGTCTTGGCAACAGCATAGGTTGTTTAGGGGTTCCTATGAGACCCCCTTTGGCCAATAATCATACTGGAAATTTCTTTGTGCCAACAAGTGGGTCTCTGCAACTATATAGGTTTTTTTGTGCCTTTCCTTGGGCTTGTTTCCTTCTGTCTGCTTATTTTGTCCTATTATGATATATTAGTTTTTGTTTCATCTCATTATATTTTATTATTATCATTTTGAAGCCGTTTGTTTTTCAGTGAGAGACAGAAATGGAGTAGAGCCAGATGGGAGAGGAAGTGTGGAGGAACTAGGAGAAGCAGAGGGAGGGGAAACCATAATCAGGATATATTTATTATACGAGGGGGGAAAATGTTCATTCAGTAAGAGAAGAAAAAAGTTACAAGATCCACAAGACCCTTCTGATAAGTTATGTCTCTGCCGGTGAAATGACCCAATTCAATCCAGATTAGAATATATTAAAGGCAGGTTTATTGGGAAGCTACTCCAAGGTGAGCTCACTGGGCCCAAGGACAGAGGTCAAGGAAGTAACCATGGGGAGAGAGAAGGAGGGGTGGGTAAGAGAAAGAGCCCAGAAGGAGAGAGAGAAAAGGAAAAGGAGGAGAGAGAAGGAGAGACAGGGGGAGAGAGGGAGAGGGGGTGTGGAAGGATAAGGGGGAGAGGAAAGAAGGGAGGGAAGGAGGGAGGGAGAGAGAGAGAGAGGGAGAAAGAGAGAGAGAGAGAATGCAAAATGTCTGGATTATTTAGAGAAGAGCCTCAGGGGATGTGCTGGAAAGTTCAGGGTTGGGGGCAGGGTACACCAGGTAGGGACTGAGGGACACTGGGGGAACCTGGAGGTTAGATTTGTAAAATATGCACCTCAGTCCCCAGTCCCTAGGTCTTCAACAAATACGCCTTCCTCAGGGCTATAAAGGCAGTGAGTGACTGCTTGACAGAAAATTCTCCTGCTGTCTGCAAGTTGGATGCAGGGTGCAGTGTTCATGAGTTGTCACCCATGTTAAAGCTGAGTGTTCTGTGCTGCGGCTGCCTTTGAGTCACTCGTGCCCCTGAAAGTAATCCCAATTAACTCATTAGACTAGACTTGGATGTAGTCATTTCTTTGGTCTGTTGTCTGTGCCTGATTTGGGGTAAGGAGATTTTCATGTCTTCCCAGGAAAAGCCTCCTATCAGATTTCTAATATAAAGCTATATAATCAATGAGATTTTTTTTAATTCCCAAGGAGCATACCTGAGATCAGTTGTAAAGTTTAGTTTCACCTGGCTGCAAGGGACTTACTTTATATATGGCTTAGTGAGTGAGTGGTTCTGAAGCAGCTAATGCCGCAGCTCCAGATGCCTTCTCAGTTCTCCCTGCTGGCAGGGACAACCCTGGGCCTGGACCTGAAAGAATATGCAGTCTTTCTCACCAACCAGACCTGATAGGAATATCTTATTGCTGGCTTCCTCTGAGAGCCTGGAAGTTTTGTAGCGGAGAGGTGGCTGCTGAGAAGCTACTGGGGTTGACAATACACTCTGTGCAGCTCTACTGTGGAGAGCTGCCAGAAGCCCCATTTCCTGGCTTTCTCCTTTGCTGACTTTACAGTGCATTCGTTCACAGGAACAGTAACTGACTGTGAGAATAACCGTCCAAGAGTCTTTCCCGTGAGTCACTGAATGTGACGGTGATCCTGGGGACTCAGACACAGTTTTTTCTCTAAAATTTGTTAAAAACTGTCCTGGTTTTATTTTTTAAAAATAATATTTGTTAGGCTGGGTGTGGTGGCACATGCCTTTAATCCCAGCACTCGGGAGGCAGAGGCAGGCAGATTTCTGAGTTCGAGGCCAGCCTGGTCTACAAAGTGAGTTCCAGGACAGCCAGGGCTACAAAGAGAAACCCTGTCTTGAAAAGACCAATAAATAAATAAATAAATAATATTTGTTTACTTACTCACTTATTCAGTTATGTGTGTCCCACACTTGTATGATTGCCCATGGAGGCCAGAAGAGAGCACTGGATGGCCTGCAGGTGAAGTTACAGGCAGTTATGAGCTGCTGGATGTAGGTGCTTAGGTCCAAACTCCCTTCCTTTGGAAGAGCAGCAATTGCTCTTAACCACCAAGCTATCCTTTTGGGAAAATGCATAGAGTTCTATGATTTTTCACAGATCATTAAAAAAAATCTAGAAACAAGGTCTGGGAGATGATTCAGTGGTTAGGAGCACTGACTGCTCCCAGATGGCAGCTCACAACTGACTATAACTCCAGTTCCAGGGGATCTGACATCCTTGCATACATACAGGCAAAAAAGTTGTGCACATAAAATAAAAAGCAAATAACAAATATATATATACACACATATATACATATTTATGTATATGTATGTATGTATACACACACACACACACACACACACACACACACACACACACACACATATATAGTCTGCATGACAGCTGATTGGGTAAAGGCAAATCTGACTCCCTGGGCTCCCACCCTGGGACCTACACAGTGGAAGGATGTTGTTTATTGACCTGCCCACCTCCTGAAACAAACAAATATGTAAACAATACTATCAATAGCAAAGCACAGATGGGTACAAAGGGAGACAGAGTGGGACCCATAGAGTTGCAAGGGCTAAGACAGGAGGAGGAAGGGACAGATTGCCATAACCCCTGGGACACAGATGGAACATATTTAGAGCTGCAGAGGGGAGATCATCTGAAAGGTAGGAGTAAAGAGAAATCAATCCCAGAAGAACTGCCCAGAAGCGTCTTGGGCAAAGACTAGTGGGCTTCACAGAAGATAACAAAGCAGCAAAGTTAAAAGTAGATTTAGAAGGTGTTGAGCCAAAAGTGGGGTAGGGAAGGGCGTGGTAGCCCTGCCACTGAGCTAGTAAGGCTCCTTAAGAATAAACTAATGTGTGTGTGTGTGTTTCACTTGTGGATCCAAAAATAGTTCCTGGGTGCTGGTGTAGGACTCACTAGTAGCAAAAATGCCGCGCCCCCAATCTCTGACCAGCAGAGAATGGGAATAACGACACACTCATGCCAAGGTAGGTTCTTCATCACAGATCTCTCACAGCAATCTCTACTTCCTTTATTCAGGCAGTAACAGCCTCTCCCTCAGCAATCTCCTGCAGTGAACTCCTTTCCTCGTCCCCTCCACCCCCATCACCCTCAAGGCAGTTCAATATATACCCAGCCCTCTTACATCATCTCACTCCACTCATTGCTCTCCAATCAGCATCATCCTGCCCCTAGCACAAGTTGCACGCGCAGGCAGGACAACAGATCATTGGCTAACACTATGGTAAGGCTATATGACGTTTCAGATCATGCGGCAGGTGCGGATGACTCAGCTTGCTGTTTTCAGGAGTTTTAGTAAAAAGCATGGGGTTACGAGGCTTAGCCCTAAGCTGGGCGCCATCTTAGCTTAGTGGTTACGCAGGCTTCCCACACAAAAATTCATCGCTACAGAGTTGCCTTGTTTATGGTGTTTCTGCACAGCAATAAAGGCAGTGTCTCCCTCCAACTTACCTCTTACGTGCTGAGGTTACTGCTGTGTACTACTACACTGGCTGTTTCTCATCCTGTGATGATAGACATTCTTTTTTTTTTTTTTTTTTTTGGTTTTGTCGAGACAGAGTTTCTCTGTATAGCTCTGGCTGTCCTGGAACTCACTTTGTAGACCAGGCTGGCCTCGAACTCAGAAATCTGCCTGCCTCTGCCTCCCGAGTGCTGGGATTAAAGGCATGCGCCACCACGCACCGAGTTGATAGACATGCTTACTGAGATGAGGCTACTGTGGTTTGTCTTCTTTCCCCAACTGACCACTTGAATTTTTTTTCACTTGAATAATTCTTGATTATTCAATCAAGAATTTGCTCTTTTGTTGCTTAATTTTTTGAGTTTGTCAGCGTATTCTATCACAGCAACAGGAAAGTAACTAATACAATCATGATCTACTTCCTCTTATTACTCATATACATTACTTATGCCACAGTTAATTTCCAAGTTAAGTGACAAGTTCGTGCCTCACAGGACACAACTGTCCTGCATACAGCTAAAACCTTGTCCCAGGTTTCAGACTCCTTAATATTTGTCTTAGTAAATTTTGTCTTAGTAAAAGTTCTATTGCTAAGAAGATGTCATGACCATGATAACTCTTATAAAAGAAAGCATTTAATTGAGATTTGCATTATATTTGGAGGATTAGTTCGTTACCATTATGATGGGAATTTTGGTGGCAGACATGGTGTTGGAGAAGTAGCTGAGAGTTGTACATAGTGCCATGCAGTAGGGAGAGAGTGAAATATAGGGCTTGGTTTGAGCATTTGAAAACCCCAAATCCATCCCCAGTGATGTACTTCCTCCATTAAGGCCCTACCTCCTAATCCCTGGCAAGTAGCACTATTCCCTAATGATCAAACATTCAAATCTATGAGCATATTGGGGCCATTTTCATTCAAACCATCGTTGTCTTCATTCCTCTCCTTGGTGCCTTATGTAGGATTTATTTACTTACTTTGTTTGTTTTACAGGATCTCTTGTTATCAAGGCTGGACTTGAGCTCCTGATCCTCCTGCCTGTCTCCACCTCTCAGGTGTTGGGATTACAGGTGTGCACTACTACACTTAGCTCCATTATGTAGATTATGTCAATTATATGGCAAAGGATGAGAGATGGAACCAAGGTAAACATGCACAGCTATACACATACAAACATTCATAACAAAATAACGAAAACCACTCTTAATAGTTGTAGTCTTTGTTTCCATGTCTGCCCAGGTGCTCATACCTATTTGTGCATACAAATCATCTTTCTCTACGAAGTCTATCTATATTTCTGTTGTCTGCAGCTCAATCATCTCCCAATTACAGTTCTTTGTTAGATAAGGGACTCACACATTCTCCCCGGAAGACTCTGAGCCATGATCAGCACTGCCTAAACTGAGTTGCTCAAGTGTTTCAGTGACTTTAGAACCCATCTGCATCTATGCTAAGAAGGACCATAAGCGAGCGATCCCCTGTGGTCCAGAGGGCACACTTCCTTAGCACTTTGAGGACAGCAGTTCCTTGGAAATCAGATTCAGTTGCTTTAACCAATAACAATTCCAGCTTTGCTTGTTGATTCAAAGGTACATGAAAGCCAGAAGGCCCATAGGAGTCTTTCTCTCCTTGTTTTGCTTTGTTTATTTATGTGCTGTGGTACTGGAGTATCTTAGTTAGGGCTTCTATTGCTGCAACAAAACACTATGACCAAAAAGAAGGTTGAGGAGAAAGGGTTGATTTGGCTTACACTTCTGGATTGTAATCTATCATTGAAGGAAGTCAAACAGGGTTGGAATCTGGGAGCAGGAGCTGATGCAGAGGCCATGAAGGGGTGCTACATACTAGCTTGCTCCTCATGGCTTGCTTATCCCACTTTCTTATAGAAACCAGGGATGACACCACCTACCCCAGGTTGAACCCTCTCCCAATTAAGAAAGTGCCCTACAGGCATGGCTACAGAAAGGGTCTTACATGGAGGTTTCCTACTCTCTGACAACTGTAGCTTGTGTCAAGTTGACATAAAACTAGCCAGCACATGGGGATTGAACCCAGGGTCTTTCTTGTGCTAAGCAAGAACTCTACCATTGAACTATATCCCCCAGCCTTTCTATTTTTTAGACAGGGATTCATGGAGTTGCCCAGGCTGGCCTTGAACCTGCAATCTTCCTGCATTAGACTTGCGCGTAACTGCAAATAAGTAAGGTTATTTACAGGCCAGGCAATCAGGAGTAGTTTTAACTTCCAGTTTAGTGATATTGATTTTGTGACCTGTAGGCTAGCAGAATATAAAGCTGCATGGACAAAAGGAACAACAATTTTGCCAAGAGGGTGAATGGTGCCACTTCTCTTTCCACGCCCTCCCTGGACCTGTGTTCCTGGCTCTGAGAGCAGCAGCAACCCTATGCTGAATGCTAATTGAGAGAATTCACTCCATCTCTTGGATTTTAGGGATAGATGGTTTAGAGAGGTGATGGATGGTTTGAGAGAGGAGAGCTGAGGTCAACTGCCCTCCAGCAGAGAGCTTTATAAAGAATTGTTAACACAACAGAAAGCATGGTTCTGAAGACAGAAAAATCTTTCAATCTCACCAGAAAAAGTGGGGTTCCCCACATTAAAGATTTCTGAGAAAGAGAGGAGGTCCTATATAACGTAGTTAGTAAGTAGCCTACATTAGGTTGACTCTTAATTCCTGGGAGGTGTGTGTGGGGGGGTAGGGGACAAGACCACAAGGTCACAGCTGGTTTGCCTGCTAGTTCCTTGCAGTAGGCACGAGAGCAGAGCAGCTGCAGAGGATGTGGCCTGATCTGGGAGATAGCAGCACCTGCTCTTACTTGGCCTTCCTTGTTGCTGGTGTCAATAACCAGCTCTGTAAAACCCATTATGTTATTTTATGAAGCTGCTTCAGGATAGAACATGGTAAGAACACTGAATTTCAAGAGCATGGGCCCATGATTCTATGTCCTGATATTAAATGGTCAGAAGTCTGCAAGGAATGTCATGATAGTGTGTACTGGGGGTGTTGGTGAGAACAGGGGTGCAGCTCCTTTCCAACCTCACACAACCTTTCCCTTATGGACCTCTAGGATTCGTGGCTATAAGGAAGAAAGGAATTTTGGAGTGAAAACTTTCAATGTGAAGAGTTTGAGATGTACTGAAAAATCTTCATTTTATTAGTTACACTTATTTGTGTGTGCACGCTCCATGATGTCTATGTAGAGATCAGATTACAACTTTCAGGAATAGATTCTCTCTGTCCATCATGTGGGTTCCAGGGATCAAGCCCAGGAGCTTCAGTGGCAAGTACAATTACCCACTGAGCTATCTTAAAGGCCCTAAAAGACAGTGGTTCTCAACCTTCTTAATGCTATAGTCCTTGAATATAGGTCCTCATGTTGTGGTAATCCCCCCCGCCCCCGCCAACCATAAAATTATTTCATCACTACTTCATAACTGTAATTTTGCTGGTTATGAATCATGATGTAAACATCTGTGTTTTCTAATGGAGTTAGGCAACTCATGTGAAAGGTTCTCTGACCCCCCAAAGGGTCCAGACCTGCTGTTTTGTACAGATATTCAACGCAGGCTTTATTAGAAGCAGTCACAGAAAGGATGAGATGCACCCAAGTGTAGGTGTAGACAACCACAGGGAGAGTTACACCTAATAGAATAAAATGTTGATGGCTCTCAAGCGATGCCTCTAAAAGTTAAAAATTTGCTCTTCCCTGCATGGGACTTACCTAGGTCTTCTGCACAGTTGTATAGTGTGGTCTTAATGTGGGATTCCTAACAGTGGGAAGCACGGGCTGTCTCTGACTCTGTTGCCTGCTTTTGGGACCCTTTCCCCTTACCCAGCTGCTCCATCTAGCCTTAACAGAAGATGCATCCATTTTTGCTGCAACTTGATATACCAGGGAAGGCTGATATCCATAGGAGGTCTCCCCCTTTGTGAAGAGAAAGGGAAAAGGAGTGTAGTGGGGTAGAGGGAAGGTGAGGTGAGTGGAGGGAGGGACTGAGAGGAGAAGAAACTGTGGGTGGGATGTAAATTAATTAACTAACTAAAACCACTAAACAAAAAAATATGCTCTCCCTTTCGAATCATTGTTCAGAGATGTAATTTACAGAAAGTTTAAAGTTAAAGAAGTTTCTTTTGCAAACAAGGCCAAAAGCTAGAAAGTAGAAGCTCACTTTGTTGAAACTCTGTATAACCAGTCCCTTCCTTTCCACTGTGGCTAGGCAAGGTCAAAGGTAGCTAGGGGTGGGGTCCTGAGAATTCACAGAGAAGATTGTCCAATCCATGCTATTGCTAAAATCCTCTCATGGGACAATGAGATTTGTGGGGGTGTTGTTTAGATCTAGGAATTAGAGGGGAGTGTTAGAAACTCAAGATTGTGAATCACTTTGGCCTAAATAAGCACAATTTATTTTCTTTGACAAGATATTTTTAGGAAAATATTATGCTGTCTCTATAAACAATTTCAGCTTTATCAGCAGGGCCTGAAGCTTCCTGACTGTCAGCAGAAAAAGGGTCAGGCCTGAGATGAAGGGACTTATTCTTTTACATTTCTCTTCTGTGTCCATAATTTTTTCTGTCTTTCCATCCTGCCTCTCATATAAAGCATTCTTTAAGACTATCTGAATGTGCTGGGTGTGGTGGTGTACGCCTTTAATCCCAGCACTCGGGAGGCAGAGGCAGGTGGATTTCTGAGTTTGAGGCCAACCTGGTCTACAGAGTGAATTCCAGGACAGCCAGCCAGGGCTATACAGAGAAACCCTGTCTCGGGGGTGGGGGGTGGGGGGAAGACTGTCTGAATGCAATGTAAACACCTTTGTGTTCAGAGACTATGTCTCTTCTAGACTGTTTCCTCCATGGTAAGAGGGTCCGTTGTGATCAATCTGTCATGGGTAACTAACAGACTTTCTGGGGAATCACTCCATCCTGGAGGCTCAATTTTGCTCTCAGCTGGGGGCAGACTCTCAGTGTGACAATGGGAAGAAGGAGCCTGAGGAGAAACTAATGTAGCTGACACCCTGTTTAACCAACCCCTTCTGCCATGCTTGGCAAAGAAGCTGACCAGAATCAATAGATTGCTGATTATCAAATATTTCTATGGACTGGTGAGATGGCTCAGTGGGAAAAGGTGTTTGTCACCAAGCCTGAGTTTAATCCCCAGGACCTACATGCTACCAGAAAACTGACTCCTGAAAGTTGTCCTCTGACTTTTACACATATACTGTGGCACATGCATGTGTGCATGGGCACACTTGCTCCTACACACGCACACACACACACACACACACACACACACACACACTTATAAATCAATGTAGCTAGGTCTGCAAAGGAGAGGGTGAGCTACAGAGGACTTACTGATAATTCCTAAGGACTGCCATTGCAATTCACTCATAGGAGTTGCCAAGAGCTCCAAACAGCATCCCTACCTAACACTGCTACTCACACACATCCATGATATTGTTGCTCTATTCCTAATAGTCAAAGAAGGAGCCAGCCTAGACTGTCCATCAATTGATGAATCGATACTAAAACTGTGGTACATATACAAGTAGGATTTAATTCATCTGTAAAAAAAGAATGAAATTGTGAAATATTCAGGAAAGTTGGAAAACATATTGAATGAGGTAATGTAGGCCCAGATAGACAAATACTGCATGTTCTCCCTCATGTTCAGAGCCTAGCTTCAAAATTTCAGACTAGTATTTTGGTGGCTTGAATGAAAATGGCTCCAACAGGCTCAACTTGGTCCCCAGTTGGTGGAAGTGTTTGGGAAGGATTAGGAGGTGTGGCCTTGTTGGAGGTGTGGTGTCATTGTGTGTGGGTTTGGAGGTTTTAAAAGTCCAAGCTAGTCCCAGTTGGCTCTCTCTGTCTCATGCTTATGGATCAGGGTGTAAGCACTTAGCTTTTATTCCAGCACCAGCCTGTCTGCCTGCTGCCATTCTCCCTGACATGATGATCATAGACTCTAACTCTCTGAAACCATAAGCCCCAATTCATCCTTTTAAAAAATTATTATTATTATTTTTATTTTAAATAAGCTGCTTTGGTGTCTTTTCATAACAATAGAAAACAAACTAAGATAAGTGTGTTTAACTTTAAATGCCTGTAGAGGCCAGGAACCTAGAAAGGGGCCATTAGAAGGAGAAGGGGGGAAAGGCTTTAAAGGAGGGGGAGAAGTTGAACACATGGGAGTATAGTGGAGGTGGGAAAGTTTAAGTGAAGATAGGAGCAAGGGGTGGGGAAGAGGAGGAAGAGAAGGGTTAACTAAAACTAAGGGTGTGTGAAAAATCATTGGTCATCTAACATTTTGCAAGTCTATTAAAAGACATAATTTAAAAAAAATGTTTGAATTGCATTGGGTTCTGTTGCTTATCTTTTTAGGTTAACTCTCAGATCATTTGGTATAAACATTTTCACACACAGAGAGAAAAGGACCTTTTCATTTGCAGATTGTTTATCTGTTTTACTTTGAAGAACATCTGCTCATCTGGCAATGTCAGAGGAACCTGTAAGTCATGCTTTGGGTGGGTGCTTAGACTCTACTTAACTTAGTCTTCAATGGTGACCATATACATCTCCTTTAATCCTGTCACTTGGGAGGTAGAGGCAGGTGGATTTCTGTGAATTTGAGGCTAGCCTGGTCTATATACTGTATTCTAGGCCAGTTAGGGCTGCATAGTGAGACCTAGGTCGTGGCAGAGCAGAGCATTGTCTGTTCTGAGTTTGAGTCCTCAGAACTGTAAAAAGGATACTGATGACAGTTATCATTTTAACTAAGTATTCAGACACCCTATAATCCTAGCACTTGGGAAGTAGAGGCAGGAAGATCTGGAGTTTGAGATCAGCTAGAGCAAAGTGAGACAGCTGTCTCAAAAAACAACCAAACACACACACACACACACACACACACACACACACACACACACCAATCAGAAGCATAAGGCCACGAACATACATCAGAATAAATGTTTTAGGAAATGTGTAAATGTCGATTTAAAGTAAAACATGAACACACTCCTGAAAAAACTAACCATAGTCTAAACCAAAGGGAAGCCACCTGAATAGGTTACTTCAACATGGTCTGAAGGACACGTCAACTGAGCAGTTCTCTTGTTCAGTTAATGTTCTCTCAAGGCACTATTTTTTTTTTCTTTTCTGGTTGTAGACAAATTGATACTAAAAATTATTTGGAAGAACAAGCCCAAGGCTCTTAACCACTAAAGAGGGATTGGGAAGAGGGTTAAACTTTAACACACATCAAACTATGCTATTTAGTTTGTACAATGAAAGGATAAAATAGGGCTGGTGAGAAGGCTCAGCAGGAAAGGTGCTTGTCACCATGGCTGAGGAGCACAGAAAGGTGGATGGGAAATAAGAGTGAGATTTTTTCCTCTTTTGGCTCACAGTTAGTTATTACTAAGGCTAACCAGGAAGTAATAAGTTAATTAATGTTGGGTGATGGATTTGCATCTTTCCTGCCTCGTGATTACTGGGATCCATAGGATGGAGAGGGAGGGAATCTGAGAAACAAATCATTCCATTCTAGAAACCAAATTACCTTAGTTCCAGAAACGGTAACAGTTTAACCAAAATGGAGTTGCTGTGCAAAATGAACAGGCCCTGCCTAATACAGGGCAGGGACAGGCTGGCACCCCACCAAGCTGTGACCAGCAGACAGCCTCCTGCATCTGCTCTGCTTCTTTCTCTCTGACTCATTGACTCACCAAGTTCACATCTGTTGTGCTTCCTTCACTTGGCAATACCTCAGCTCCATGTCTGGGGTCCATTTCCTTGTGTTGCAGTTTGAAAAGTGTCCCCAGGCCAGCTGCCTCCCTCCCTCCCTCTCCCTCCCTCCCTCCCTCCCTCCCTCCCTCTCCCTCCCTCCCTCCCTTTCCCTCCCCCTCCCCTCCCCTCTCCTCCCTTTCCCCTCCCTTCTTCCCCCCTTCCTTTTTTGTTGTTTTTTGTTTGTTTGTTTTGTTTTTTCGAGATAGGGTTTCTCTGTATAGCCCTGGCTGTCCTGGAACTAACTTTGTAGACCAGGCTGGCCTCGAACTCAGAAATCCACCTGCCTCTGCCTCCCAAGTGCTGGGATTAAAGGCGTGCGCCACCACCGCCCAGCTTCCTCCTTCCTTTTTTAACTCAAAGGTCTCATGTAGCCCAGGCTAACCTTAAATTTGCTAAGAAGCCAGGAATGACCCTGGACTTCTGACCCTTCTGCTTCTATCTTCTATCTTCTGAGAATTACGGGCATGAGCCACTACTTCTGGTTTATGAGCTGAAACCTAGGACTTTGTACATGCTAGGCAAGCACAATACCAACTAAATCATATCCTCAGTCCTTCCGGGTATCTCTCAACTAAATCATATCCTCAGTCCTTCAGGGTATCTCTCAACTAAATCATATCCTCAGTCCTTCCGGGTATCTCTCAAGACTGTGAATATGGAACTCACAACTGTTACTTGTTCTCTCTCTGTCTTTTTTTTCTTTTAAAACCTTGTTATTATTATTGTTCTGGTCTATCCATAGAGAAGATTGCTTGGATTTAAACCAATGGAAAGTCTTTACTAGCCAACCAGCAATTACACTGGATCCCAGCCTTTCTCAGGGTGAGCTCTTAAACACAAACTGTATACCTGGTTGACATACTTCAGTTAGCAAGAACAGTTAGCTAGAATGATAACTATAGAAGCCAAAAAGCAAGGTTAGTACATTTAGTGACTTTTCTAGAACTATGGGCTTTGATGGATTAGATCTTTGTTTTCATTTTGGCTGGTGGTGCTGTCTATATGTTGAGTTTTATGACCTGAATGGTAGGTACTTCCATCATGAACTCAGTTGTGCTAAGATCTGGACCCTGTATTATTTCATTTGTATATAATGCATTTCATGTGTGTGTGTGTGTGTGTGTGTGTGTGGTCACAGGGTATCTAGTCTTTGCTTCTTTTCTTTCTTTCTTTCTTTCTTTCTTTCTTTCTTTCTTTCTTTCTTTCTTTCTTTCTTTCTTTCTTTCTTTCTTCTCTCCTCCCACCTTCCTTCCCTCCCTCCTTTCTTCACTTAAAATATACATCAAATTACAAATTGAACTTTCCCATGATTCTAAGGTATAAAACACACAAAAAAGCCTTCAGACATATATCACAGTGTTAGTGGCACAAAATATACTGACATTTCAAAAACATAAATCGATTTTTTTAAAAAAGATTTATTTTATTTATTATATGTAAGTACACTGTAGCTGTCTTCAGACACTCCAGAAGAGGGCGCCAGATCTCGTTACGGATGGTTGTGAGCCACCATGTGGATGCTGGGATTTGAACTTATTACCTTCGGAAGAGCAGTCGGGTGCTCTTACCCACTGAGCCATCTCACCAGCCCCCATAAATCGATTTTTATGTTGTTTTGTTTTACTCTCATTTGGGCAAAACTCATTAACACATTTTCTTTTCAAGATTAAAATACATCCAAGGCAAAATGCATACAGGATGAAAGGAAGGTTGTCATATAGTTACACCTGACTGAAAGGTCCTGTAACCATGGAAGACAAGATTGACAAGCCAAGAGACTTAGAGACCATGGGATTTAAACACCTCAATGCCAGGGTCTCCTAGCAATTGTATCATTTTATTTTAGAGACAGAGTCTCACTGTATAGCCCCTCCTGGCCTAGAACTTGCTATGTAGACCAGGCTAGCCTCAAGAGATTTAAAGAGATTTGCTGGTCTCTGCCTCTGAGTTCTGCACCACCACATGTAGCATAAAACATACAAGGTCTAAATGTGAATACATGGATATGCTAGACAACAACGATATGGAAGATCGTTCATTTAACACCAAGCCTAGCAAGACTGTATTTTAGTTTCAAATTACATAAGCTTCAAGAAAACGAAGGCTAAAAAGGAAGAAGAGAGATGATGCACAATGGTAAAGCTGTCAACTTATTAAAAAGTCACTACGGGGGCTGGTGAGATGGCTCAGCCGGTTAGAGCACCCGACTGCTCTTCCGAAGGTGATGAGTTCAAATCCCAGCAACCACATGGTGGCTTACAACCATCCGTAACAAGATCTGACGCCCTCCTCTGGTGCGTCTGAAGTCAGCTACAGCATACTTATGAAGAATAATAAGAAATGAATCCTTGGACTGGAGAGACCAACCCGAGCAAGTGAGGCTGTCTGGCGAGCGGAGCCGAACGGGGACGGCCAAAGCAAGCAGGGACGGCCGGAGCTAGCGGAGCCGATCAGAGCGAGCCAGGCTGGCTGGAACGAGCGGGGGCTGTACGGGGGCGGCCGGGAGCGAGTGGGGCTGGCCGGAGCGAGCAGAGCGGGAGCGAGCGGGGTTGACCGGAACAAGGAAAAAAAAAAGTCACTATGGTAAATGAATATTCAAATCGTCTGTGAAAGCTTCAAAGTACATCAAGCAAAACCCATGAGAACAGAAGGGGAAAGTTGGGCAATGACTGTGTTCATTATTTTAACATCGTTTTCTCAATAACTTGTGAAACAAGGAAAAAAAAAGCCGATTTTAAAAGATGTTATACTGCAAATGTTTGTTTAGATGAAATCTTACTTTGTAGCTCTACCTGAACTCATTTAGACCAAATTGGCTTCAAACTTGAAGAGATCCTGTTTCAGCCTCCCAGGTAATGGGATTGCAGGAGCGGATTACCCTGTGTGGCACGATACGTTAGAGTTTCTTCTAGGCTCTGCCCAACAGTTACCTAGCAAGAGCCAGGTAGGAGCCTGGCTTGCTATAAAAGGACTGTTTGCACCCATGCCCTCTCTCTCTCTCTCTCTCTCTCTCTCTCTCTCTCTCTCTCTCTCCCCCCCCCCCTCGGTCCCTTCCCTCTTTCTCGGTCCCTTCCCTCTTTCTCCACGTGTTCCAGCTGGCCTCTTTCCTTCTTTCTTTTTTTTTTTTTTAAGATTTATTTATTAATTGTATGTATGTATATGAGTACACCATTACTCACTTCAGACACACCAGAAGAGGGCATCAGATCCCATTACAGATGGTTGTTAGCCACCATGTGGTTGCTGGGAATTGAACTCAGGACCTCTGGAAGAGCAGTCGGTGCTCTTAACCGCTGAGCCACCTCTCCAGCCCTCTTTCCTTCATTCTTTCTCCTCGCTCTGTCCTTCTCCATCCTCTTTCTTTCTCTGTCTCATCTCCCTCCCCTACATCCCACTTCCCATGTCCCAAATAAACTCCATTTTATACTAGACCTGTTGTATGGCTGATACCTCAGGGGTGGGGTGGAGGTGGGGAGATGCCTCTGCATGGGCCCAGTAAGGCATTCCCTCCTACTGACTGCTGACTCATTACAAAACTTAATATAAATTCTTTTAAAAATTTTTTTATTTTATTTTATTTTTAATTATATGTGTATATCTATAGGCAGATATGAGCAGGTGCCTAAGGAATACAGAAAAGCTGGACTTAACAGGCAGTTGTGAGTGGCCTCACTTGTGTGCTGGGAGTCAAACTCCAGTCTTCTAGGTAGGTATTCTTAACTGCTGAGTCATCTCTCCGGTCCAGGATATGCATTCTTTTTTTTTTTTTTTTTTTGGTTTTTCGAGACAGGGTTTCTCTGTGTAGCCCTGGCTGTCCTGGAACTCACTTTGTAGACCAGGCTGGCCTCGAACTCAGAAATCCGCCTGCCTCTGCCTCCCGAGTGCTGGGATTAAAGGCGTGCGCCACCACGCCCGGCTAGGATATGCATTCTTTTAAGTACATGTAAGAGGTTTTCTAGGTTAGTTTATATATTTGTCCATAAAAGTAACTATTTAAAAACATTAAAATCATACAATAATAGTATTATCTTTATTATTTTGAATGTAGAGAAAATTTTGGGGAAGGATATTTATGTGCTTGATAGTGATAATTGTTTTGTAAGTGCATATTTCTCTCCAGACTAATAGAAAGCATTGGAGTCACGGGGCACAAATAATGAGGAAAAGACCACCCAAGACAGAAATAAACCAAAGGCAACTTTATTCACCTTGGGGGTGGGGGTGAGGGTGGGTTGGGGGGTTGGGGGTTGGGGGGTGGGATGCTTCTAACTGGTTAGGGTCCTGGTCAGGCTTCAGGCTGACAGCAGCTACCTTGAAAAGGCAGATCAGTCTCAGGGGCTAATAAGGAAGGAATTTGTAAATTGAGGGTTAGTTAGAGCTCAGGGTGTGGTGGATAGCCGGATGTAGGCACAGGCTTAAGGCTATTCTAAGGCAGCCGACTCACTCAGGCCAGGTGATTTTTACAGCAGCTGAGAAGAATGTAGGCCTTGAGGACATGCAGCCAGATGCTGGCCGCAGACCAATGCCTGGAATGACTCTGGGCTGTGTCTAATTTCTATGTTAGTCCAGTACTGGTGAACCATGGATATGTTCTCTTAATTAATTGATTTCCCCTCTTTGCAAAAATAAACCCTTCTTAGTGTTTTATAGACTTACTGGGAAAGATGAGAAGCAATCAAATATGCAAAAACCAAATAAGCTGAAACAAGGCCATAGGCTTGTAATACTTCTTTTTGATTAAATGTAAAATTTTGTGTAAAAAAAAAAAAAGCATTGTCTTTAATAAAAAAAGCTAAATGGGACTGTAGTGACCATATGGTAAACTGTGGACCAAGAGTAATGAATTTGCTCAACACAAACAGGATATGCTTCATACATGTGTAGTCACGGAAGACCGTGAGTCATTCCTGTTAAGCAACGCTGCTAAGTAAATCTCATTGTTCCTTTAGCACATGTGCTGCTTTGTCTTCTCCAGGTTCTAACTACAAACCCAAGAAGAAGACGCAATTTAAAGACCGGAGCGTTGGTTCTGGCTTATAGTCTGAGGGGTGTAGCCCATTATAGTGGGGAAGGCATAGTGGCAGTTGTTACTCTGTTTCCACAGCTGGGACCAGAGAGTGAACAGGAACTGGGGGCTGGGCTATAAAGCCTCTAGACTTACCTCTAGTGACCCACTTCCTCCAGCAAGACTACTTCCTAAAGGTTCCGCAAACTTTCCAGAACAGTGACAACTTCTGGGTCCAAGTGTCCAAATATGAGCCTTTGGAGGACAATTCGTATTCAAACCACAATAGGTGACAGATTTTCCTGCTTATTTTAGGTTGAACTTATTTGTCTTTGTGTGTGTGTGTTTCCTTTGGAGATAGGTCTTACTGTGTGGCCTTTGTTGCCCTGGAACTTAACCATTAATGTTGTAGACTAACCTGGCCTTGAACTTGCTTCAGTACTCTCGGTTCAGCCTCTCCAGTGTTGGGGTGGCAGGTGTGAGGTGCCACACCCAGCTTGGACTAGGTTTGTATCATTTGTCTATGATGTGTCAAATGCTTTGTAAGTGAGCTCTTCCTCCTGTGTGCTGCAACTGCCCCTGTGGACTAACCTTGGCATCTGCCCCCAGGCACGACTTTTAATACCCTTTAGTAGGCATCGTCAGCTGAGATGAATTAACTTTTGTATAATCAGATGTATCCAGATATATCAGTCTTCGTGTGTGTGTGTGTGTGTGTGTGTGTGTGTGTGTGTATGCATGCATGGGTTCATGTGTGTATGTTTGTGTGTGTGTGTGTGTGTGTGTGTGTATGCATGCATGGGTTCATGTGTGTATGTTTGTGTGTGTGTGTGCTGTGTATGTGTGAGTGTATATGTGTATGTGCTGTGTGTGTGTGTGTGTGTGTGTGTGTGTGTGTGTAAGGGAGGGGTGCGCATATGGAAGCCACAGAGCAATATTCCTCAGGAGCCAACTACTTTGTTTTTGAGGGGGGTCTTTCACTGGGACTGGGGTTCACCGATTAGGCTAGCAAGCACCAGGGATCTTCTCGGTTACAGTGGGTAAGCAAACTGTGCTACCACATATGAGTTCTAAGAATTAAACTCAGGTACTCAAGCCTGCATGCAAACACCTTTTTTTTTTCCCTTGTTCCAGTCAACCCCGCTCGCTCTGCTCGACCCTGCTCGCTCTGGCCAGCCCCACTTGCTCCCGGCCGCCCCCGTACGGCCTCCGCTTGTTCCAGCCAGCCCCGCTCGCTCCGATCGGCTCCGCTTGCTCCGGTTTGGCCCCGCTCGTTCAGGCCATCCCCGTTCGGCCCCACTCGCTCCGGCACTGCTAGCTCTGGCGTCCCCGCTTGCTCCGGCCGTCCCCATTCGGCTCCGCTCGCTCCGGACAGCCTGGCTTGCTCCGGTTGGTCTCTCTGGTCCAAGGATTCATTTTCTTATTATTGTTCATGAGTACGCTGTAGCTGACTTCAGACGCACCAGAGGAGGGCGTCAGATCTTGTTACGGGTGGCTGTAAGCCACCATGTGGTTGCTGGGATTTGAACTCATCACCTTTGGAAGAGCAGTCGGGTGCTCTAACCCGCTGAGCCATCTCACCAGCCCCCGCAAACACTTTTTTTTGGGGGGAGGGGTTCGAGACAGGGTTTCTCTGTGTCCTGGAACTCACTTTGTAGACCAGGCTGGCCTCGAACTCAGAAATCTGCCTGCCTCTGCCTCCCAAGTGCTGGGATTAAAGGTGTGCACCACCACGCCCGGCGCATGCAAACACTTTAATGACTGAGGTGTTCCCCAAGCCACAACTGTTTTAAAGTTGCCTTCTCCTTGGTTTAGCACCTATTTTGTTGGTGAAGAGTCTTTTCTTTCAGAGCTCATAAAATTGATTCTGACATGTCCCCTCTTGGTTTTGTGTAGGCACAGGCTTTAAAATAATCCATCATTTTCATTAATGGCCTTTTAATCTTTGGGATAAAGGATAACAGCTTTTTTGAAGGTTTTGTTTGTTAAGCTGAATATCTAGATCTACTTGGCATCTCTCTCTCTTTTTTTTTTTTTTCCAAGACAGGGTTTCTCTGTATCGCCCTGGCTGTCCTCGAACTCACTCTGTAGACCAGGCTGGCCTCGAACTCGGACATCTGCCTGCCTCTGCCTCCTGAGCCCTGGGATTAAAGGCGTGCATCACCACGCCCGGCTGGCATCTCTTCATTTGTGTGGGAAGTTGTATATGTTTGTGCTGAGTTTGGATCATACTTTGCAAGTTTTACTATTTCTTTTTTGTTGCTAATAACTATACATTTGGGCAATATATTATAGTGCTTTTGTATTCTTATTTTTCTTTAGCTATTTGCTCAGACCTAACCTGTATAATATGTTGCTGTACAGATGTGTAATTCCTAACACCTATGCTTTATTCATTTATTTGTATTTGATTTTAATTTTTTTGTATTGAAGTGGGGAAATCTAATTTGTAACCTAAGCTGATGAACTTACTTACATAGCTTGGGCTGACATCAAACTCTCATTTTTTTTTTTTTTTTTTTTTTTTTTTTTTTTTTTTTTTTTTTTTTTTTTTTTTTTTTTTTTTTTTTTTTTTTTTTTTTGGTTTTTCGAGACAGGGTTTCTCTGTATAGCCCTGGCTGTCCTGGAACTCACTTTGTAGACCAGGCTGGCCATGAACTCAGAAATTCGCCTGCCTCTGCCTCCCAAGTGCTGGGATTAAAGGCGTGCGCAACCACGCCCGGCGAAACTCTCATTTTTAAAACTTAATTTATTAGTGTGCATGTGTGTGCATGTGCACATGTGCAGGTACATGTGAATTGTGGGTGTGGGAGTCATGTGTGCTCTGCTGTCCATGAGGAGGTCAGAGAATAACTCTCATTCTTTCCACCTTTCTGTGGATTCTGGGGATTGAACTCAGGTCACAGGGCTTGCATGACAAGTATTGTATCTGCTTGGCCATCTCACTAGCCCCAAAGCTTCTCTCCCTCCCTTCCCACCTCTTTCTTTCTTTCTTTCTTTCTTTCTTTCTTTCTTTCTTTCTTTCTTTCTTTCTTTCTTTCTTTCCTTTAGATCTAAGTACACTGTAGCTGTCTTCAGATGCACCAGAAGAGAGTGTCAGATCTCATTAAGGATGATTGTGAGCCACCATGTGGTTCCTAGGATTTGAACTCAGGACCTTTGGCAGAGCAGTCAGTGCTCTTAACCACTGAGCCATCTCTCCAGCCCACCTCTATCTTTCAAGACCAATATATTTCTTTCTTTTTTTTTTTTTTTGGTTTTTTGAGACAGGGTTTCTCTGTATAGCCCTGGCTGTCCTGGAACTCACTTTGTAGACCAGGCTGGCCTCGAACTCAGAAATCCGCTTGCCTCTGCCTCCCGAGTGCTGGGATTAAAGGCTTTTTTTCCCTTTTTTTTTTTTTTTTAAAGACCAATATATTTCTATGTAGCCCTGGCTGTTCTGGAACTCGTTCTGTAGACAAAGCTGGCCTAGAATTCAGAGATCTGCCTGCCTCTGACTCCCAAGTGCTAGGATTTTTTTCCTTCTCAATTCTTATTTTTAGTTGTTAGCATAGCTTCTTTGCAATTAGCCATGTGACTTTCTAACTTGGCAGTTGGCTTGTGATTTGGGAAAAGGATGAATATGCAAGGCTTCTACCCTCTGCCCATGAGTCTGTGCAGTTTAGGGAATCTGCCCAAAGTTCATCCTGTTCCCATATCAGCCTTGTCTTTTCTGAGTGTCTAATGCGATTTCCTCTTCATGAACATGAACATGAACATGAACATGGCTTATGTTAGCCAGGACTGCAGCTTCTTGGACCCTGCTAGAACGCTCTTGTTTCAGCACTTGCCCCAACAGACACACAACTTCAGTTTAGTAGACTTGTGGGTTTCCTTCATTTATTTCCTGTCCAGCTGGCTGCTTTTACTGACCATTCTGCCAGTATATAGTTTTTTCCTGGCACCAATCAGTGTTATTTCTGGTTTCCACGACAAGTTGTGCTAATGCTTGTTGTCAATTTACTGTCCTCAAGCTACAAATTCATCCTGTGTCATCTGTAAAAACAAATGTAGGACCTTTAGAAAATTCCTTTTGTCTATGATATAAGGACTTATTTCTGACTTGTTATCACAGGGACTGCAGACACACACATACTACACAATACCATACTCACAAACTACACACACACACACACACACACACACACACACACGCACACATGCACAGGCACATGTACACATACCCATATACACACATACACACAAACACACACATACATTCACACAAACTACATGCCACACATACTCACACTACATATACAATTATATACATTACAAACACCACCACACACATACACACAGGTACACACACACATGCAGGACACATAATACCATACACACATATGCATACACCCAGACACATCCCTCATCATATACTACACACACACACACACACACACACACACACACACACACACACTCCTTGCTGGAGGCAGGCTATAATACACATGCTCGTAACTAGCTCCTTTCTGGGCTCTCTCAAGTGTGTTGTCACTCTTCACCCTGGGCTTTTGATGGTAAATCATTAGAGTTCCAGAGGGTATATTTTTTTCACTACTGTGATTTATATGTCTTTGTCCAAGATAAACACAGCCAGAGAACAGTAAAAACAGATTTTAATCAGTAATTGCTGGTAGTATAGAGAAGAGCTGAGCTCAGAGTGAGACCTGTCTCAAAAACAAAAATATCACATCCTCCACACATATCATACCCCCAATACATTATACACACCACATGCACACACACACACACACTACACATACCGCACACTCACATATACATAGTACGTACACCACACTACACATACATACACACCATATCACACCACATTTTTTCTTTCTTTTTTATTATTTTCTTTATTAACATTTCAAATGCTATCCCCTTTCCTAGTTTTCCCTCTGAAAATCCCCTATCCTCTTGCCCCTCCCCCTGCTCCCCAACCCACCCACTCCCATTCCTGGTCCTGGCATTCCTCTACACTGGGGCATAGAGCCTTCACAGGACCAAGGGCCTCTTCTTCTATTGATGACTGACTAGGCCATCCTCTGCTACATATATAGCTAGAGCTACAAGTTCCATCATGTCTTTTCTTTGATTGGTGGTATAGTTCCAAGGAGCTTTGGGAACTGGTTAGTTCATATTGATGTTCCTCCTATGGGGCTTCAGTCCTCTTCAGCTCCCTGGGTATTTCTCTGGCTCCTTCATTGGGGATCTTGTGCTTTGTTCAATGGATGATTGTGAGCATCCACTTCTGTATTTGCCAGGCACTGGAAAAGGCCCTTAGGAGACAGCTATATCATGCTCCTGTCAGCAGGGTCTTGCTGGCATCTGCCTAGTAACTGGGTTTGGTGGTTGTTTATGGGGTGGATCCCCAGGTGGGGCAATCTTTGAATGGTCCTTCCTTCAGTCACAGCTCCAAACTTTGTTTCTGTAACTCCCTCCATGGGTATTTTGTTCCCCATTCTTTTTTTTTTTTTTTAGAATTATTTTATTTATTATATGTAAGTACACTGTAGCTGTCTTCAGACACTCCAGAAGAGGGCACCAGATCTTGTTACAGATGGTTGTGAGCCACCATGTGGATGCTGGGACTTGAACTTATCACCTTCGGAAGAGCAGTCGGGTGCTCTTACCCGCTGAGCCATCTCACCAGCCCCTTGTTCCCCATTCTAAGGAGGAACAAAGTATCCACACTTTGGTCTTCCTTCTTATTGAGTTTTATGTGTTTTGCAAATTGTATCTTGGATATTCTAAGTTTCTGGGTTAATATCCACTTATCAGTGAGTACATATCATGTGAGTTCTTTTGTGATTGGGTTACCTCACTCAGGATGATACCCTCCAGATCCATCCATTTGCCTAAGAATTTCATAAAATTATTGTTTTTAATAGTTGAGTAGTACTCCATTGTGTAAATGTACCACATTTTCTGTATCCATTCCTCTGTTGAGGGACATCTGGGTTCTTTCCAGCTTCTGGTATTATAAATAAGGCTGCTATGAACATAATGGAGCATGTGTCTTTATTACAAGTTGGAACATCTTCTAGGTATATGCCCAGGAGAGGTATTGCTGGATCCTCTGGTAGTATTATGTCAAATTTTCTGAGGAACTGCTAGACTGATTTCCAGAGTGGTTGTACCACATATCACACCACATACAAGCACCACATATGTACGTTCACAGACATCACATACTCACATACACACAGTACATACACCACACACATATACACCACACATATTACATATACCACACACACAGACCCACACACTACATACACCATGTACACTGCATACACACATATAAACACCTTATACAATACCACACACACCACAATAATGCCCACCTCTTACACACACTACACATACATACCATACACATACATATCATACACATAGACACACATACCACACATACATACCATACATATAGGGACACATACCACACATACATAACACACACACACACAACACATACATATACACCCCTCAAATATACACCACACACATACACTCACAGACACCACACATTTATACACATATACACACATACACACACACACACACACACACACACACACTACATACAACACACATATACACAGACACACATGTGTGATATTTCTAGCTTGCCCTTTACTCTATGCCTTCACTGCTTGGCCAGTCCTAATGAAGCTTTCATACTTCTAACAAAGCATGGTCTAAACAAGAGTTATTACTTCTTTAAAAATTATATTTAGCCAGGTGTGGTGGTGCACGCCTTTAGTCCCAGCACTTGGGAAGCAGAGGCAGGCAGATTTCTGAGTTCGAGGCCAGCCTGGTCTACAGAGTGAGTTCCAGGAGAGCAGGGACTATACAGAGAAACCCTGTCTCGAAAAAGCCAAACCAAAACAAAACAAGACAAAAAACAAAAATAAATAAAAATTATATTTATATAAACACAATTGAATTAAAATATTCATTTTATTCTATGTCTATAATTGCTTTACCTGAACATATGTATATGCAATCATGTGTACATCTGGTGTCCACACAAGTCAGAAGAGGCATCAGATTCCCTGGAACCGGAATTACTTCATGAGCCACAATGTGGGTGCTGGAAACTGAACTTGGGCTTTCTTCTTAACCACTGAGCCACCACTCCTGTCCTGTGTTTAAAGTTTCAAGTTAATTTATAATTAACATATTCAGTAGTTCCTGATGTTTTTTGTGTGTCAGGTAGTACTACATCCTTAGCGGTTGGGATGACTTTGGGTGGCAAGGGAATGAAGAAAGGACCCATGTACAGACACACAGACACACTGTTGAAAAGCTGGGGTTGGGTGGGTTACGCTACTTGGATGGAGTGCACCTACTACGGGATCATGTACAGCAGTATTAGCCAGTCTTGGTAGGAGGTCTCTGTAGACAGTCTCAGGCTGTAAACATTCAGGAGAGGGAGGTTGTAGTTGCTAAGTTTTGCACACATTTAAACTCAGACTAGAGAAAGGCTTTGCATCCATCTGGGTCTGACTCCAAAGGGGAAGTCTTTGCCATTCCCACAGGTGTGAGACACTGAGTCCTTGACATGGGTTTGTCTGTGTCAATAATACACATCCACTCAGGACTTTACCCACTTCTTACACATTCATCCACTCAGGACTTTATCCACTTCTTATACGTTCATCCGCTCAGGGATTCTTCTGCTCCTATAGGCTTGCATCTGGGTCACAGTTAGCTTTCATGAACTTGTGCTCATTAGGGATGAGGCAATTGTGCACAATTTTATTTTATTTTAAAGACACTGTGTATGTGTGTGGGGCGGGGGACTGGAGAGATGGCTCAACGGTTAAGAGCACTGAGTTCAAATCCCAGCAACCACATGGTGGCTTACAACCATCTGTAATGAGATCTGACATCCTCTTCTGGTGCTTCTGAAGACAGCTACAGTGTACTTAGATATAATAATAAATAAATCTTAAAAAAAAAAGACACTGTGTAGCTTGACACTCCCTTTGAAGGACCAGCCTGGCCTTGAGTACACAGAAATCTGCTTGCAGAAATCTGAGTGCTGGGATTTAAGGCATGCACTACCACCCCTGGAGGATAATTTCACTTACTTTCAAAGAAACAATAAATACTGATTACAAATTGCTTCTTTAATTTTTTATTACATTTTAATTTATGTATTCATCGATGTTGGCTCACACCATAGCACATGTGTGGAGGTCAGAGATCAGCTTGTAGGATTCAATCTCTTCTTCTATCATGTGGGCCTGGGGATGGAACTCAGGTTGACAGGTTTGGTGGCAGACACCTTTACCTGATACCTGATGAGCCATCTCACTGGATCCTTCTCTCTCTCTCTCTCTCTCTCTCATTCTCTCTCTCTCTCTGTGCCTGTCTCTGTCTCTGTCTCTGTCTCTCTGGAGCATATAAAGAAACAAAGCCTAATGACTAAGGAACAGGCAGGTGGTAAATGTTGTTCTGAGTTCTGTCTACTTAGGCCTTCCATGCTTCAGCCACTAGGTGTCAGCAGAACACCTTGTCTTTCTCTGATCTCTACTGCCAGGCAGGACAGTACTTTTTTTTTTTTTTCCTTTTAATTAAATATATTTTTTGTTTGTTTTTAGAGATTTTCATACAATGAGTACTGTATTTACATCATTTCATCTCCAATTTCTTCTGTCTCCTCTTATTCCCTCTTAAATTTATGACCTCTTCTTTAATTATTATTGTTACACATATACACATATGTACATGAGCATACACACACACACACACACACACACATACACACACACACACACACACACACACACACACACACACACAAACTCATTTAGTTTTGCTTATATGTACAGGTGTGACCAATTGGGACTGGATAGCCTATTAGGGGACTTATCCCTGGAGAAAACTGATTTCCCTTCTTTCTTAGAGCTCTCTCAGCCACTGTACTCTGTAGTACAGGCTGGTTTTGAACTCATGATCCTTCTGCCTTTCACCATCCCAAAGTGCTGAAATCACAGGCTGCACTACCTGGAAGGGGGCTGGTGCTTTCTGTTTTTAAGAATAAGATTTTTTTTCCCCTTTGAAAACTCTTTTCCAGCTGGGCGTGGTGGCACACGCCTTTGATCCCAGCACTCAGGAGGCAGAGGCAGGTGGATTTCTGAGTTTGAGGCCAGCCTGGTCTACAAAGTGAGTTCCAGGACAGCCAGGGCTATACAGAGAAACCCTGTCTCGAAAAACCAAAAAAAAAAAAAAAAAGAAAAGAAAAAAAAAAAAAAGAAAACTCTTTTCCGACTTTATACATATTCAGCTCACGATACTGACATCCGTTGAAAGTGAAAGGAAAGTTATTGGCTCAGGACACCAAGTTCTTAATACGAAGATTTATTTACCCCAGAGGGACACACTGCAGGGAATAAGAGACAAAGACAGGAGATAGAGGACGAAGGAGAAGAGGGGAGAGGAGGCAAGAGTATTTGTCCCAGGATGACAAAGGACTGCTTTTGTATAGAGAAAAGACAGACATGGCCCATAGGCAAATGGTGGTTTATAAAGGTATAGGGAAAAACCCATGTTAGGATGAGGTGTTTAATTTTAATTGGGCATGTTAATTAGGTAAGCCAAAGGGGGCTTTTAATTCCTGACTTTAATACTCTGATAGCTGGACATTGGTAGTCAGCCTCAGGAGGAGGAAGTAGCCACGTAAGGGAACAGACCTTTATGGCTAGCTTTAGGAATGTAATCTAACTTTTTTTTTTTTTTTTTTTTTTTGCAGGGCAGAGTGAATTGGGGAGAAGGGCAAGGCAAGTGGGCTAATGTCCCTTCAGAAAGAGGAAAGGCTTCGGCAAAGATCTGGAACTCACAATATTGGGTGAGACAAACTCTTCAAAGAGAATAGTCTTATTTAATCCCAGCACTTGGGAGTCAAAGGACATCTGTGAGTTTGAGGCCAGCCTGGTTTACAGAGTGAGTTTCAGGTCAGCTAGAGTAATACTGTGTGGCCCCTGTCTCAAACAACAAACAAACAAACAAACAAAACCTCAGTGTATTAGTTTTGGATGTCAATGCTACAATCTCCTTAATTCAGAGAGGTAATTAGCCAATGAAAGCTACACTCAGCATACAATCAAGGATAATCTCAAATTCCTGGGCTTCTGCCCCGCACCCTCCCTGTACCCCCTAGTCCAAACTTGGATTTTCCTTTTTCTTGATTTAAACCTAGGCGTAGTGTGCCACAGGTATGGCAAAACTTTCACTTATTTCATGCCCCGAGAAGAGGGTCTCACAGCCATTCCATAGAGCCTGGCTGGCTTCATATTCTATTTAAAAGTTTCGTTTCTTTTGAGTTTGAGAAAGTCTCACACAGTAGCTCAGGCTGGCCTTGAACCTGAGGCAATCCTCCTGCCGTAGTCTCCCTAGTATTGGGATTGTAGGGAGTGAGCAACCACCCCTGAAACACTTTTCAACAAAAGCACACAAAAGTGGTAATTTCTTGGCATTCTTGCCTTCCCAACGTTAGTGTAGGTTCCTCTCCCCTCCTCTTCTGTCTTGATTTCTCCACAGCTTTACCATGTTAGCACATAACCTTGTCCATACTGGCTTCATACTTGAGATTTTCTTCTCCTTGGCCTGCTGGATACTAGAGTTATAGTCAGAACAACCATATCAGGTTTATCATCTACTTTCCTGATAGTAATCATCCTAAAGGGTGTAAGATATGTTATTGTGGTTTGATTTCATTTTTTCTAATTAGTAGAGGTGCTGGTCGTCATCTCATATACTTGTGGACTCTCTATTTTGAGATAAGGTCTCCTAAGCAGGATGCATTGAACTGTGTAGATTAATAAGACCCTGTCAAGTACTGGGACGGCAGATGTGATTTAGCGCAACCAACATATGTGGTACAGGGAGTCGAACCTAAGGCTTTTGTTCACTCTAGGCAAGCACCTTATCAAAGGAGCTTTATCTTCAGTGCTAGTAAGCTTTTTTAAAAAGGTACTTGGATTCATGATGCCCATTGGGGACCAAAGGCCCAAGTGATTCTCCCTGTGATGGTTTGTATATGCTTGGGCTAGGAAGTGACACTATTAGCAGGTGTGGCCTTGTTAGAGTAGGTGAATCACTGTGGAAGTGGGTTTTAATACTCTTGCCCTAGCTGTCTGGAAGCGAGTCTTCTCCTAGCAGCCTTCAGATGAATATGCGCCTCCTGCACCATACCTGCCTGGATGCTACCTTGTTCCCTCCTTGATGATAATGGATGAATCTTTGAACTTGTAAGCCAGTCCCAATTAAATGTTGTCCTTATAAGAGTTACTTTGGTCATGGTGTCTGTTCACAGCAGTAAAACCCTAACTAAGACACTCCACGACTCAGCTCTGTGCTTGTCTCCAACAATGATTTGCGTCAGTTACAAAGAGGCCTAAATGTAGAGAGTGGCTGAGTGAGTCCGGGCCATCCGATACTCTTCTGGAAGTCTTCCACCAGATCCACCCCTCCCTACCAGAGGCTCCGCCTCTGGGCGCATAAACACACCCTTTTCTTGCGTAGCCCTGCCCCTCTCAGTCCCACGCACCAGCGTTTCTTGTCACGTGGCGCTATGGCCGGATTTGAAGAGTTAGGTTACGATAGAGAGACTGCCGAAGGCTGCGGAAAGGTGCTGCCTAGAGGGGATGCAGATTCCTGACTGAGCTCAGCACCAGTCTTTCCGGTCACGTGCTTTACAGAGCAGCTGCTAGACGCGTTATTGCTAGGCAACGCTTGCAGGATCCTATGCTGGATCCCTGTAGTGTAGGATCTGGGCGCCACGGGCCGACATGGACCAGTATTGCATCCTCGGTCGCATCGGGGAGGGCGCCCATGGCATCGTCTTCAAAGCCAAGCACGTAGAGGTGAGACTCCCATGCCGCACGTGCAGTCGGAGGGGTGCCCACAGCGCTCCCTCTGAAGTCTTTCGGTGTAGAGATCTGCTAGCCTCAGGGGTCTCTTTAGGATACTTGGCGGGGTCCCATCTGTGGCGATCTCGCTTCCAGCGGCCGGACTGCGGGAGCGCGTCCCCTAGCGGACGGTTCAGATCTTTCCGACTTAGGGGCGGATCTCTGTGGGTGTCTCGCTCCTGGGGTGTTCTCTCCCTGCCCCTACCTTGCCAAAGGTCTTCTGGCAGTGTCTGCACTCTTTCCTGCACAGACTGGCGAGATTGTTGCCCTCAAGAAGGTGGCCTTGCGGCGGCTGGAGGATGGTATTCCTAACCAGGCCCTCAGAGAAATCAAGGCTCTGCAGGAGATCGAGGACAGTCAATATGTGAGTGGGGCTGGGCTCAGGTGGTCATGGAGGGCTCGGGTGAACAAGACGGGTGGCAGGGGCTCTGCAGGAGATCGAGGACAGTCAATATGTGAGTGGGGCTGGGCTCAGGTGGTCATGCAGGGCTCCGGTGAACAAGACGGGTGGCAGGTTCCAAGACAGCAGCTTCTCGACCACTTCAATTCATTTCCATCCCTCTCTACTCACCAGTATACACTTTAAAGGAGTCCTTTCTAATTCCCACTCTTCTCCCGCCTGCTTACCCCTTATTTATGCTCCCAGATCCACACTCGGAGTGGATTCAGTACTTCACCCTCCCATTCTCTCTCATTTACACACCCAATTGCTCATATGTTTATGCATTTCCCCCCTTTAACTATTGTGTGGGTGTACTGGCTAGGTTTGTGTCAACTTGATACAGCTGGAGTTACCACAGAGAAAGGAGCTTCAGTTGGGGAAATGCCTCCATGAGATCTAGCTGTGAGGCATTTTCTCAATTAGTGATCAAGGGCCCCTTGTGGGTGGGACCATCTCTGGGCTGGCAGTCTTGGGTTCTATAAGAGAGCAGGCTGAGCAAGCCAGGGAAAGCAAGCCAGTAAGGAACATCCCTCCATGGCTTCTGCATCAGCTCCTGCCTTCTGACATGCTTGAGTTCCAGTCCTGACTTCCTTGGTGATGAACAGCAGTATGGAAGTGTAAGCCGAATAAACCCTTTCCTTCCCAACTTGCTTCTTGGTCATGGTGTTTGTGCAGGAATAGAAACCCTGACTAAGACAGTGGGTTTCTTTTTGTTTTCTCCTTTCCTTCCTGTACCTGCTCTCCCACCTTCCTTATGCTAGGCAGGTGCTGGGCCATTAAATTATGCCCCTAAATGAACTGACTTCTCAGCAATTTGCACCTATTAAGCCCCTACTTTGTTCTGAAGGATATCTTAAAGACTTTTATGTGTGGCCACCCTGCCGTTCACCCTGCTTTTCTTTCTCTCTCTCTCTCTCTCTCTCTCTCTCTCCCTCCCCCACCCTCTCCTCTCTCTCTCTTTCTTTTTTCTTCAGGGTCTTTGTTAAGCAAAGGGGAATGTTTGGCTTTTATCATCAGTTCATGGGTCTGCAGCTGAGTGACACTGCCAGAATGCCCCTGGGGCCTCCTAAAAATTCTGGCCTGTGCCCAGCACCAGTGACAGTGTAATGGAATCATTCAGTGTGCTCCTGTATTGTGAAGTGTAGTGGTGTGCGCCTCAAAATTTACTGCAGATGAGATATGTGTTTTATTTCTTACTCCTTTATAATATGTGTACTGTCTGAATGTAGGTGTATATTTTTATTTGTCCCAGTGCTTGTTTACTGCCAAAATAAAACCTTCAATAAGGTAGTACCTTTTTGTTGTTAAATATTAGGGGATGGGGAAATGGCTTAGTGGGAAGTGTTAATCCAGGTGAATTCCAGGTGGGTGTGATACCCCACCTGTGAGTCCAGTGCTTATAAGGTACTGGACAGGAGACCCCTGGACCAAGCTGGCTAATCAGATCAGTGTATTGGGAAGACTCTGAATTCAATAGGAACACATTGTCTCAATACATAATGTAGAGAGCACTTAAAGAGAAGACTCCTGACTTCAGCCAGACTTCAGCCATGGGTACATCCAAATACACAGATGCATGTAAAAAACATGGAGTAGATTTGTCCCCAGTCACTAACTACCTCTTCTTAGGCATCCCTTCAGGAACTAGAATCCACATATAGGTTGCAGGAGCACAGGACAGAATAGACATGTTCATCCCTTAAAGGGAGTACTACTATTCGGCTGGACTTTGTGGTTCATACCTGTAATCCCAGCACTTAGGGAGTGGAGGCAGGAGGATGCAGAGTATTAGGTCATCTTCTTCTACATGGTGAGTCCAAGTCCTTTCCTCCACAGTGCTGCTGAAAACACACTTACTTCTTGTCTTGCTAGCCTTTGGCCCTTGTACTTTTTTGTTTCTGCTTTCCATGCTCAGACTTCCTCCCCAGGTCTACCCCTGACCAAACCCCTTCTAAATAAAGTATACACACTTCCTTTGCTCTTGTACAGTCCCACCACCCTCTAGTCTTATACCTTCCATTTATTCCTTGTTTTCTAAGCTCCTCGAGAGTCCTTGCATCCTAGCTCACAGCCCTGTGCAACCTGGGCCTTAAGACATCAGTAGCTACTGTGTGTGATGTGCCTTCATAGTTCCAGCACTGGGGGAGATGCGATTTCTGGTTCTGTTCCCAGTTTGCTGGGATTTCCTGGTCCTAGAGGTAATGGGTGACAGTTGGTACTCTCTAGGTGATGTGCCATGTGGATAGGATGGGTTGAGCAGTGGGATGCTTGCTGTTGTCCACTAAGTCACCTGATCTTTTCTCTTATTAGCAGGAGAGTAGGGGTCATCTTATCTCTGGATAGCAGAGCACTGTGAGCCCTGAGCTCCCTGGTCCCTGTTTCATCCTGGCCTGGTCTTCTGTCAGGGCCTGGGCTATTGGTGCTGCTGGTAGCGGGGTGGGAGCCAAGGAGGGCTGGAGGCCAGTCTAGAATCTGGAGGCTTATGGAATGTCTGCCCTCAGGTGGTGCAGCTGAAGGCTGTGTTCCCACATGGTGCGGGCTTTGTGCTGGCTTTCGAGTTTATGCTGTCGGACCTGGCAGAGGTGGTGCGCCATGCCCAGAGGCCCCTGGCCCCAGCACAGGTCAAGAGCTACCTGCAGATGCTGCTCAAAGGTGTTGCATTTTGCCATGCCAACAACATTGTGCATCGGGTTAGTACCAGTATGGGTTTTGTTAGGCCCGGGTGAGCTAGTCCTTGAAGAGGGTGCAGTCAGAGGGTCTTGAGGTAAGCAGCCAGAGGTGTGGCTCTAAAGGAAATGGGGGCCTGCCTGCTTATGTCCTGAAGTCCTGACTAGGTACAGGGGGACTGATGCTTCTTTTTGTATGCACAGGACCTGAAGCCTGCTAACCTGCTCATCAGCGCCTCAGGCCAGCTCAAGATAGCTGACTTTGGCCTGGCCCGGGTCTTCTCTCCGGATGGTGGTCGCCTCTACACACATCAGGTGGCCACCAGGTAGTGGGGCTCTATCCCTGCCTGTCCTCTCACTGGGGAAGAGATACATCTGCACCTTCTGCCCAGGCATGGGCTGTGGGCCTGGGATGAACTCGTGTAGCTTATCAGACCAGCACAATCCAGCTGTGACCTCTAACTCTTTTTCCCCTCCACCAGGTGGTACCGAGCTCCTGAGCTCCTGTATGGTGCTCGGCTGTATGACCAGGGCGTTGACCTATGGTGAGATACTTGGGGCAGGTGAGGGTAATGTGGGCTGTGGGGATGTTCTGTCTGGTTAGAGAGTAGTCTGAGCAGCTTTGGATCTGTGTTCTTCACGCTGATGTTTTTGAGTTGGCGTGGGGAGGGTTAGGAGACTAGTCTCAGGTGAGAGGCTTCTGGGAATGGGGTAAGGTAGTCTGGGGTACAAGGCCTGTAGTATGTTTTGTCATCTGACTTGAGGATGAGACAGTTGTGAGCTAAAGTGAAGCTTGGGTCCCTAGGTATGAGGGTTCAGCATTTTGGGGGACTAGGGAGATAGTGTGTGGTGTTCAGAGGTCTGAAATTTGGTTTATTTTGCATTTATGCCCCGCAACTAAATTGAGGAGGAGCTGGATGCCCCAGACATGCGGCTCTAAGAGTCCTGGAGCTGCAGAGGGATACTCTGTTCTAGATGTCTGTGGAGGAATGATACATGGCAGCCCTGGGAACCTCTGGACCTTGACCCTGATGTGAGGTGTTAAAGCTCGTGTGGGTAGCTTGATTCACCCACGTGTGACATCTCCCACTGCTTAGCTCTGTATCCACAGGGCTGTGGGATGCATTATGGGAGAGCTGTTGAATGGGTCCCCCCTGTTCCCGGGAGAAAATGACATTGAACAACTGTGCTGTGTGCTTCGCATCCTGGGTACCCCGAGTCCTCGAGTCTGGCCGGTGAGTAGCAACCATTGTTGCTGGGGAGGGGCCAGGCTTGCTCTGTTCCCCAGTAGGAAGTGGCTTCTCCCTATGTAGGTGTCTTGGGCCCCACTCTCTCTTGACCAATGAAGACCAATGTCTTGGCCCTGCAGGAGGGACAGGTTTTTATCTGGGTAGCATCTCAGTAAACTGGGCAAGGAGCAGGCCTTAGAGAATGGGAGGAGCTGAAGGAGAGAGCATGCAAGGGTGGTGATGAATGAATACCTGATCAGGTGGGAGAGCTGAATCAGGTGTGGCAGGAGAGCCTGATAAGGGGTGGTGGGCGGGGCTGCTCTCATTGTCTATTTTTTTCTCCTCTGGGCTCAGGAGATCACAGAGCTGCCTGACTACAACAAGATCTCCTTCAAGGAGCAGGCACCAGTGCCCCTGGAGGAGGTACTGCCTGATGCCTCTCCCCAGGCCTTGGACCTGCTGGGCCAGTTCCTCCTCTATCCTCCACGGCAGCGTATTGCAGCCTCCCAGGTAGAGTTAAAGGTTGACTCTTGACCCTGCCAAGTCAGTGACGCTTAGAACCCGTGTAGGGTGGGACCCTTGGAGATGGGGTTTTGATGGAGTGTTCTCCAGGAGGCTTCAGGAGAGTGGAAGTCAGTGACCCCTGCCTTCTGTCCAGCCCCTCCCCGCTCAGTGGTTCTTGCCTGCAGTTGCAGGTGTGAGTGTTGTCTCTTTCTTATCCTGACTGCTCTTGCTGTGTTCCTAGCCCTCTTGTGTTTGCTCTTCTCAAGCCCTAGGCCTTGATTTGGGCTTGTGCTCCTGGGTCCCAGCTCTTCAAAGCCTACAGCTTTGAGAGGTAGAAGAAATCCAGTCATTATGTATCCCCAAAATCATTCAACTGACTCAGCAAACCTTGCCTCTGTGCCTGTCTTAATCTAATCGGGGTTTCTATTACTGCACAAACATCATGACCAAGAAGCAAGTTGGGGAGGAAAGGGTTTATTCAGTTTACACTTCCATACTGCTGTTCATCACCAAGGAAGTCAGGACTGAAACTCAAGCAGGTCAGAAATCAGAAGCTGATGCAGAAGCCATGGAGGGATGTTCTTTACTGGCTTGCTTCCTCCCATGGCTTGCTCAGCCTGCTCTCTTATAGAACCCAAGACTGCCAGCCCAGAGATGGCACCACCCACAAGGGGACCTCCCTCCTTGATCACTAATTGAGAAAATGCCAACTCTCCTTGTTGGGGACACACTGTGCATTTTGCCCCTTTCTCTGGTTTATGTCTCCCACCCCTTCCTCTGTTGGCAAGACTTTTTAGTTCACTGAAATGTTCCCAGCTGTTGGGACAGTGCTCCAGACATAGGCACTGTACAGGCTAGTTTTGTGTCAACTTGAGACAGGCTGGAGTTATCACAGAAAGGAGCTTCAGTTGGGGAAATGCCTCCATGAGATCCAGCTGTAAGGCATTTTCTCAATTAGTGATCAAGGAGGGAGGTCCCCTTGTGGGTGGTGCCATCTCTGGGCTGGCAGTCTTGGGTTCTATAAGAGAGCAGGCTGAGCAAGCCATGAGAGGAAGCAAGCCAGTAAAGAACATCCCTCCATGGCTTCTGCATCAGCTTCTGATTTCTGACCTGCTTGAGTTTCAGTCCTGACTTCCTTGGTGATGAACAGCAGTATGGAAGTGTAAACTGAATAAACCCTTTCCTCCCCAACTTGCTTCTTGGTCATGATGTTTGTGCAGTAATAGAAACCCCGATTAGATTAAGACAGGCACAGAGGCAAGGTTTGCTGAGTCAGTTGAATGATTTTGGGGATACATAATGACTGGATTTCTTCTACCTCTGATTTGTCACCCCCAGGCCCTTCTGCATCAGTACTTCTTCACAGCGCCTCTGCCTGCCCATCCATCTGAGCTGCCAATTCCTCAGCGCCCAGGGGGACCTGCACCCAAGGCTCACCCAGGGCCCCCCCATGTCCACGACTTCCATGTGGATCGACCTCTTGAGGAGTCACTGTTGAACCCAGAACTGATTCGGCCTTTCATTCCAGAGGGGTGAGATGCTGGTCCAGGTCTTCCTGCTCGCCCTAGGAGCTCCTCTTCCTGATTTGCCTCCATGCCCCCTCCCCCCCTAATATATACCACACCTGGTCCTGCTCCTTAATGTGCTTGAGGGCTGGACTCTGGGAGGCAGAACCATGAAGAGAAAGAGACTCATGTCCTTTCAGACAAAGCCTCCAGAAACTGCTAGCTGTGTCCTTCTCCAGGGCCACCCTTCAGTGGTGCCACCCAGCCTTAGAAGTGATTGTCAGGCTCTGTCCCTTCAAGGACATTGGTACTATAGCACCACCTGGTGGAAGCACAGTATAAGCTGTCTTCATACACATCTGGGAAGTCAGACATGCTAGTGGTTCTGGTGTACGCCTGTAACCCCACTCAGGGGTCTGAGGCGGGAGGGTTCCTAAGAGTGGAAGGCCATGCTAGGCTACAGTGCAAGATCTTGTCTCAAAACATGCATATGTGTGTGTATATGTGTATATATGCATATGCATGTACATGGGCATGCATGTATATAATATACACACATAGGAGAGATGTCATATTTTTAAAATGTTTGTTGTAGGCCTAACATGAATTGGTTGTTCTGTGAGTCCTGACAGCACAGAGGTGACTAACAGGGCTGGCTCCTGGCCTGAATGCTTACAAGGAAGAGCACAGATACTGTTTACAGGATTATGATGCCTTCATAATCTGACCTCTGTTTATTTCTCTGGTCACATCTTTGCAAACTCTAAGGACAGTTGAGCTCCATTAACTTTTTTTTCTTTTTTTACTTTGAGTTTGCTATTAAACTTTAGTCTTTTCAAAATAAAAGTAATTTAGAAATGAACAGAGGTTAAATAAACCATATGTAAGAGAGAAATCAGACAGATAAGGAAATGGGCAGACAGACACAAGAGGGCCGGTGATAGCTGGCTGTGGTCAGATCTTCTCCATCTTAGAGATGAGGTCATCACAGATCCTGGTCAGCTCATCAATTTCTTTAGTCTTCTGCTCCACAGTCTTCTCCAGTGAGTGGTTCTGCATTTGTGCCTTCCTCAGGCTTGCCTGCAAAGCCAGTGCCTCTGCTTGGGCCTTGCTGCGAACCTGGGCGATCTCCTCATTTGCCAGCCTGAGCTTTTCTTCTGCATGGGCCTTCAGCGCCTGGTACCTCTGGCCTTCTTTTTCAGTCTTCACTATGTATTCCTCAACACACCTCTTCAGTGACTCTTCATTCTTCTGGTAGCCTTCAATCACTTCCTTCTGCTTCTCAAACCGCTTGAAAAGGTCAGAAAAGGACTTCTCCATGGAGTTCAGGTCTGCATTAAGTTGGTCTCTCTCTTTTAAAACCTTTTGGGTTTTGTCTTCAGCTAGTTTCTTCTGTTTCTCAGCTGCCTCCATTGATTTGTACACGATCTTCTCAAACCCATCAACAATCTTCCCCATCTCCAACATACTTCGTGTTGAGGTCCTCATCCTTGCTTTTCAGCTCCATTCTCCTGCTGCATCACATTCACTACTGCATCCAGGTCTTTCTGGCTGTATTTCAGCACATCCACAATAGTCTCAGCAAGAAGGAGACCTCTAGGCTCAAGGACACACAGGTGTGGGGCAGGTACCGGAACATCCGAACCTCCCAAGAAATCTAAGTCGACAAGCTTGGCTTCTGTCGAATTTCCAGAACCAGACTCCCCCTCTGTATCCTGTGTACTATTTGCTACTTGGGCCACTGGCATTGGCGGCAAAGGGCTGTCTTTCAGAAGGGGGTCAAATTTCACTTACAAAGACTGCTTCCTCCTGACTGACTCCTTAAACGAGATAGTTCCAAACTGCTCCAGATAATCCACTTCAGCACCAGTACCTAGAACTTCTGATGGGCCTTTGAAGCTCTCTTCCTTTAGGTCCAAAACAGGTTCTAGTCCCTGATGGGAAGGCTCCAGCAAAGGCTCAGTAGGAGTGGTCACCAGCTCACTGTCCAGAAAACTTGTGGAAGCTGAAAGGCTTGAGGAAGTCAAGATTCCCTTCTGTAACTCGCCTTCTGCTCTTAGGATCTCTGCTGCCATCTGAACCATAGGTGCATCATCCACTGGGGCTAAAGGCCGCTGGTTCTCTTTCTGTAAGAAGACACTGGTCATTTTGTGTTGGGGTCCACTGCCCGCAGTGGACGGGGTTCCTGGAGGATTGGCCCGAAGCTGAAATGAAACTAAGGGAGTGGGGGAAGAAAGGAGATCTCCAAGGCTACATGGTTGCTTCTTCCCAAGGTCATGGTTTCATATTTCATATGTGTGTACATATCCTAAGATAAAATCTTTGTTTATTTATCATTTTTGAGTGAGAACATTTTAAAAAAACTTTTCCATCATGGCATTTATAATAAAAAACTGAAGAAGCTGGGCGTGGTGGTGCACGCCTTTAATCTCAGCACTCCGGAGGCAGAGGCAGGTGGATTTCTGAGTTCGAGGCCAGCCTGGTCTACAAAGTGAGTTCCAGGACAGCCAGGGCTATACAGAGAAACCCTGTCTCGAAAAAACAAAAACAAAACAACAAAAAAACCCTGAAGAAATGGGGCTGGGAATGAGGCTCACTTGGTATAGTGGCTACCCATCATCCGTAAAACCTTGGATTCATTAATCTGCAGAACTACATAAGGTGAACCTGCTGGCATACCTATAATCCTAACATTTGGGAGGTGGAGACAGGAGGGTCAAAAGTCTGAGCTACAGGTCTGTAACAAAAGTCTGTAACAAAATAAACAAAACCTAAATCTAGATGAATGTATAAAAGACAATCTTATTTTCTGTGACCTGGATGGAACCCTTCAATCTCACCATTGTCTTTGGGAATGACTATAGAAAAGTGTGGTTGCCTGGACAAGACATCAGGAGGTGAGATTTCTTGGGAGGCAAAACAGCTTTACCCACTCCTATCAGATAACTCACTAGGAAGTTTGGATTTATTTTCTTTTTTTTTTTTTTTGTTTTTTTGTTTTTTTGTTTTTTTGTTTTTGTTTTTCGAGACAGGGTTTCTCTGTGTAGCCCTGGCTGTCCTGGAACTCACTTTGTAGACCAGGCTGGCCTCGAACTCAGAAATCCGCCTGCCTCTGCCTCCCGAGTGCTGGGATTAAAGGCGTGCGCCACCACGCCCGGCTGGATTTATTTTCTTTTCAAAGATTTATTTATGTGTACGACTATTCTGCCTTTCTATATGTATGTACACCATGTGTGATACCTGGTGCCCTTGGAGGTGAGAAGAGGGTGTCTGATCATCTGGAACTAGAGTTACCAATGGTCATATGCTAACATGTAGGAGCTGAGAACGGAAACTAGGCCTTCTGTAAGAGCAGCGACTCCTCCTAACCCCTGAGCGCTCTCTCCCTGAGATCTCTCTCCAGCCCCTTGTCTTTTAGTTTAGTTTAGTTTATTTTTTTGAGACAGGGTCTTGCTCTGTAGTCTACACTGGCCTCAAACTTGTGACCCTGCTGCTTCAACCTCACCAGTGCTGGCATTTTAGGCATTCAACACCACTCTAAGCAGCATCAGGAGGTTTTGATTTACTGGGCAACGAGGAGGCAGTACGGATGTAAACCGATACAAACCTGTTTTCTGGAGCTTACAGTCTAAAAAGGGAGATAGATTTTTTTCAAGATACATCAAAATTTGAGTGAACCAGATACAAACCAAGGTCAGCAGGCATCTCAGAAGTGTCCAGCCCTGAGTGAGGGCTGATGAATACGGATGGCAGACTTCTGATATTCCTGAAATATCTCATTTATGTTATGTCAGAGGAAAACGCTAAAAATAATTGTCATGCAAAAAAGTTTGAAAAGCAGAGGCTCTTATCAGCTGGAAACAGTGGCACTCTGGATGCTTTTACAGCTTAAATGTAATGGCCCCATGAATGACCCCATTTAAGCTGACAATGACAAAGGCCTTATGAACTTCCCAGGTTATACAGAAGGCAATTATCACCCTCACTAGATGTCTGTGTGTGTCTGAAAAGGAATTTAACTTGCTTTTTATTTTTTCTTTATATGGTATTGGGAACAAACCCAGGGCCTTTCACACATTAAGCAAGTACTCTACCACTGAGCTATACCACAAGCTTGGAGAAAAAGATTGTTTTTTCAATTTTTATTAGATATTTTCTTCATTTACATTTTAAATGTTATCCCAAAGGTCCCCTAAACCCTCTCCCATCCCCCGCCCAGCTCCCCTGCCCACCCACTCCCACATCTTGGCCCTGGCATTCCCCTGTACTGGGGCATATAAAGTTTGCATGACCAAGGGGCCTCTCTTCCCAATGATGGCCAACTAGGCCATCTTCTGCTATATATGCAGCTAGAGACCTGAGCTCTGGGGGTACTAGTTAGTTCATATTGTTCTTTCACCTATAGGGTTGGAGACCTGTCGTGCGCCGTCCCCGTCCAGCGGGAATAAGACACAAGACAAACAGGTTTCTTCCCCAACGGTTTACTCAGGAACTTGATGCACTTACAGCTTAGCAGAGCATGATGGCAAATGGCAAATGGCCCCACTGCGAGCAGCCTATTTATACCCTGTCCTGGCCAATCACCGAGCTGCCTTCTGGCTCTCGCGTGACTACACCAGATATTCTCGCGTGACTACACCAGGTGTTCTCGGGCTCAAGATCAAACAACAGCTGACACTGTCTAATGCCAATTTAAGAGTCGTTTATGCCAGAACAGCTGAATCGGTCGATGCCGTCTTTAAAGAGCAGTTGAATGGCTCCCTACAGAGACCCCTTCAGCTCCTTGGGTACTTTCTCTAGCTCCTCCCTTGGGAACCCTGTGTTCCATCTAATAGCTGACTGTGAGCATCCACTTCTGTGTTTGCCAGGCACTGGTATAGCCTCCCACGAGACAGCTATATCAGGGCCCTTTCAGCACTATCTTGCTGGCGTATGCAATAGTGTCTGTGTTTGGTGGCTGATTATGGGATGGATCCCTGGCTGCAGCAGTCACTGGTTGGTCCATCCTTTTATTTCAGCTCTACACTTGATCTCTGTAACTCCTTCAATGTGTGCTTTGTGGAGAAAAAGATTTTAAAGCCAAGCAAATGTCTGTCAAACCATAGTGCTACAAAAATTCCAGCTCAGGATTTTTAAATTTAGATTCAATAGAAAGTTGTTGTAGGCATATATATATATATATATATATATATATATATATATATATGAATATGTAGGCATATATATATTTGTCACAAAATACAGTTTCAAATTTTACTTCAAACTTTGACCCTAGATTTATGTTAGTGAACATACTTATCCATCTATAAATTTATTTATTTATTTATTTATTTATTTATTTATTTATTTATTTATTGTTTTTCGAGACAGGGTTTCTCTTTAGCCCTGGCTGTCCTGGAACTCACTTTGTAGACCAGGCTGGCCTTGAACTCAGAAATCCACCTGCCTTTGCTTCCTGAGTGCTGGGATTAAAGGCGTGTGCCATCACATCCGGCTTATAAATTTATTTTTATTTTTTTTAAAGGAATACTTAGGAGTAATTTGAGTAGTCAGTTTAAATGCACTTTCACTTGGGACCTTTGAATATGCCTTTTATCCTCAACTGCTCATTTTGATTCTTCCGTTTAACCTAATTCCTTCCCAATATATACCTTAAAAAAATCATTCAGTATTTTCATGATTTTAGGAGACTGAGGTGATATACCTAAAACAGAACAAAGCAAAATAACATAGCATGTTGTTGGTGTAAAGATTCTTCTTCAGCAAGCATGGTGGTGTGAATGTTATCCTAGTACACGGGAGGCAGATTTGGGTGTGTTGCCAGCCTGCTCTCCATAGTTAGTTCTTAGTCAGTCAGGGCTACACAGTGAGACCTTATTCCAAAGCAAACAACCCCCTCCCTGCCCCAAATCTAGAATTATAACGGTCATAACAAAAAGTGATACCAATAGTGACCTCACTGAGAAACCAGGAAGACCGTCACTTTTCCGACCCCCTTCTACCTAGAGGATTTGAAAGATAACTACAATGAAATTTTAAAGCACTGAAGAAAAAGATTGATGAAGACAAAATGGAAAATACCTCCTATGGTCATGAACTGAGAAAATCAATTTTATGGTGTTCACACTACTTAAAGTGCTCTATAGATTCCATATGAACCCCATCAAAATACCAATGCTGTACTTCACAGCAGTGGAAGACAGTTCTAGGCTGGCAAGATGGCTCAGTGGTAGGAGGTGTTTCAAACTAAGCCTGATGGGTCTGATCCCACATGTTAGAGCGAGAGAATTTCCTGCAAATTGTTCCCCCCTCCTCTAGTGTAAAAAGAAGCTTAAAAGAAAATCCAGATATTCATATGGATACATAAAGAAACCCCGAAGTACCAAAGTAATTTTGAGCAAAAAAGAATCATAAAACTTGATCTTTTTAATTTATTTTTTATTTTTTTATTTTTGAGGAAGGGTCTCTCTACATAGTCTTGGCTGTCCTGGAACTTGTTATGTACACTAGACTGGGCTTGAGCTCACAGAGATCTCCTGCTTCTGCCTCCTGAGTGCTGGGATTAGAGGTGTGTGACACTACACCTCATCATAAAACCTGATTTTAAGATGTGCCACAGAGAAACAGGCAACACAAATAGTACTGAAAAGCTAAGTGTGGTGCCTTATACCTGTCACCGAAGTACTTGGGGGGCTAAAGCAGATTCCCTAAGAATTTGAGGCTAGATTAAGCTACATAATAAGTTCTAAGCCAGTGTGGGCTATACAATGAACCCCTATTTCAGACAGACAAAGAGACAACCCCCAACACAGTGCTTCATAATATGAACACAGAACTCCTCACCCCATTAAAAGGTTAAACTGGAATGGACAAAAGACTTTAAAACTCTAGATCCTAAAACTATTAGAAGAAAATATGGGAAAGCAGTTCCATCTTTTAAGGGTAACCATTTCCCTAGATCACAGAAGACAACTTGGGATTGATAGATGGTGTCACATTCAATTAAAAGCTTTACATAGCAAAGGAAGCAACAGAGTAAAGAGAGCGCATATAGACATGGAAACATCTGCCAGTTACTCACCCCACACAAGTTTAATATCCAAAATAGATAATGAACTCAAAGACTTAGCAGAAAACCAGCAAGCAGCCTAATAAAAATTGAGCAAATGATCTGCGTAGACACTTCTCCAGAAAGAACTCTGAAGAGCTGATAAAACACAAACAATGCTCAACATGTCTGGAAATGCAGATCAAAACTACAAGGGACTGCAACATATCTCAACACTGGGTTAAGAGAGGATTCATAGTCAGCTCACTGCAGTGGTTGTTGGCTGGTGATACCTTCAGAGTCACAGGAGGAGTGGGCAAAGAACAGTTTGTTCTCATCTCATCTCCTGTGGTAGCTTGTTCTTGCTGTATTCTAGTCACTGGGGGCAGCCTTCTACAGTGTGGACAATGGTCTGAGGGTCAGAGGGACTGTTGATGGGGAGACCAGACCTGGAATGAGCAGACAGTAGTTCATACTGGGTGATCTTCAGGTGTTGGTGGACACAGAACACAGATATGTTTAGGGGTGATAACATGAGACAAGTGAGTTATTGCTGAACAAAATTCCTGAGTATGCTATGCACCTCCTCCTCCTGCTCCTCCTCCTCTTCTTTTTCTTCTTTAAAGAACTGTCTCACGTGGCACAGGCTAGCAACATCTAACTCCCCAGGTTTCTGAGAATGACCTTGCGCTTCTGATCCACCTGCCTCTACTTCTGGAGGGCTGGGATTACAAGTAAGCACCACCATATCTTGTTTATGCAATGCTGGGAATTGAACAGGAGGTTTTGTGCGTGCTCGGCAAGCATGCTACCAACTGAGCTGCACCTCCAGCCCCCAAATTCGTTTCTAAGCCACTCTCAGCATTTGCTCTGACAGATATGATTCTGTGGTTGGGGGCCTGACAGGCTAAGTCAGTGTGTTCTGTTCACACACTTACACACCCTGAGAGGTTTATGAGTGTGCAGTAAAAGGAGACAGTTCACTCTTGTGCCTTGAGGTCTGTCACTTGGCAGGTACATAAACCTTTGCTGATGAGTGGTGACTTTTAGTGAACCACACCCTACCCATCTTCCCTGCAGAATCTCCCTCCTTCCTGAACATGCTCCTCAGGACCCTCTCTATGGCACTGAGCCCCAGACTCTTTGTATGATTAGAATTGAGGAAGTTTTTGTACTAGCTCATGAGTGACATCTTGAAGTAACCACGGCACCAACGTACCTTGAAAGATGTACTTGCAAGACTGACTCTTAGTTGAAGCATGACATAATCTGTAGTTTTTATGACCAAAAGAAAACCCACACCAATCCATGGGCAGGTAACCACTGAGATGGTGAACCCTTCACCTTTAAGCACTGTGAGAACACAAGCAAGCAGCCCAACTGGGCATCATCAGAGAGAAACGGGACCGTCCGTCTCCACATGCTGTGTGGACACCTGTATAAACCAATCCGCTCTTGCTGCAAGCAAGAGGCATTTCAATATGCTTCATACCAAATTACTTTTGATTACAAAGCTTATGCAGGGGCTAAATGCAGATTACATCTAGGCATGCTTCTTCCAGCCAGCTGTTGAGGGTTTTAAAGTGCAAGGGTTCAGCATTTGTTCAGCTTATTTTCTGCAAACTCAATGATGCTGTACTTAAGCACTTGGAGTGTGCTTCTAGAGCTGCATTTTCCAGCAGCACAGCTGGGTGTTTAGGAGAGTGATGACTGTAATGAGGCTGAAGTAGTTTGATGTGTTCACAGCTTTATGAAGGTGGTTGTATGGATAGTCCAGGAAGACACATGCTGATTATTTCAGTATGATTAACACTGGCAACAAACAGGCTACTCTTCAAAAAGCAGCGCCTGTGGAGGAGTAAGATGTTGTCTGAGAACATGCAGGTAAATCATACAGGATTTCACGGTTACAGATAGAATTAGAGAGCAGGGAGATGAATTGCTGTGCTGAGTTTGTAACCCGAGCTCAAATTTGTAGTGCCCTAATGCAAAAGAGCTGAACACTATGGCACTGCCTATAATCCTGGAGCTGGCAAAGCAAATGCAGGCAGAATTGCCATATGTGAAAAATCCAGGTTCAGTGAGAGAACTTGACTCAAAAACATAAGATGGAGAGAGACTGAGAAAGAAACCCCATTGCTTGTTTTCCTGAAGTTAGCTTTTCATGTCTATATTATAAAATTTGAAGCTGTGGATTGTCCTGTTAGAAACCAAGGGGGTGGGTCAGGTTCACTAAATGTTCATTATCAAGTTCAAAAAGCTCGAAGCTACAAAGGAAAAGAGGCATTTGACTATATGAAAATTAAAAAAAAAAAACCTTTTGTGTGGCAAATGGGCCACAGGCAGATAAGATATGCCATCATGAAAGTTCTGTGTGGTTTCACACATGTCTTTGAGAAGTAGCAAGTGATATAAATTCATGTATGGCTGTTGGACTACTGATTAGCACATAAATTAATGAAATACGGCCACAGAGGTAACAATCCTGCATGCTCTGTGTTTCATTTTAAATTCAATTTTGTTGAAGAGTACAATCATCACAGTGACTACATTTAAGAACCAATGTAATAAATGACATCTGCTGCATTTCTCAACATAATTTGGCAGTAAAATGCTCATATTTATTTATTTTAAGGAACTCTTAATTCATAGTTAGCCATTATCTCCTTTATCTGGTATCCCTGTCAAACTCTTCATTACTTGTGAAAACGAAAGCCAGAGACAGCTCTATTGTCAAGTAAAGCCTGCATACACGGATTAAAACCCAGCCTTTCTATGTTTAACTCTTAAGCTCAGTTCCTTGCAGCTAACGTTACTGATCATTACCGAAGCATGCAGTTCTCTTCTGTCTGTTTCCCACTGTCTTCATTTCTTTTTGTGACTTCATAAAGCCTGTGCACACCATTGGAATGAAAATATGTATAGATTAATGTAGTAAGAGCCTTCTAAAGCCTGTCTTAATTTTGAGAAATGAGTTTCTCTGTGGTATTTCATAATGCTTTAGATGTGGTTTGATTTTATTTACCCCATTACTATCTTATCCCTGGAGTCTTCTTGTTTTTCAAATATCCTCTTCCTAATTTAATTTCCATGAACAATTTTTTAGATATCTTGTATTTTTTTCTTTTCTACATGGATGTGGATGTTAAAGGACAATTTGTGGATCTCGGTTCTCTATTTCCACTATGTGGCTCCCAAGGATAGAACTCAGGTATCATGCTTGCTGGCTGAGCATTCAAAAGTCTTTTTATAATTCTTACATTTTAATGAAGACACACCATTTGTGTTTATGAATCTGAGTAGTTCAGCTTAAGATGATGCTCTTGTTAGGAAACAAAACACTATTAGGGATTACAAAGATAAGTAAGTATTGAAAAATAGATATGTTAGATTTAATTTCCAAATAATCAACAGTTCATTATACATTAAAGAGGTAACAGGTAGTGTACACATTGGTAAACACACACACACACACATGAATATACATACATACATGCATATTTTTCTTGAGACATGGTCTTGACATGTAGGTCTGGCTGTCCTGAAACTGCTTTTCTCTACATTATTTGGCAGTAAAAATACTCATATTTATTTGTTATTTTAAGGAACTTTTAGACTAACTTGTCCCTAAACTCACAGAGATCTGCCTACTCTGTGCTGCCTCTGTGTTGGAATTAAAGGTGTGCACCACAATGCTTGACTATAATTCATATATATATATATATATATATATATATATATATATATATGTATATATATATATATATACATACATACATACATGATACTTATATATAATTCACACATATATTTGATATGTATATATATAATTCATATATATACTTGATACTTATATAGCATGTACAATACATACATAGATAATATATTCATATATATATATATATATATATACATATATATATATATATGAATATATATATTTTAAAAAGAATGGTACATATACCACCAGAATATAGTATAGAAGCCATCAGCTGGTGTCAGACCTGGTACGACTTCAGCATACTCTGACCCTTCCTTATTGCAAAATGAGTGAGCAGAGGCAGCTGATTGTAAACTCCTCCCAGAGCTTTGTTTCCCAGTAGAGAAGCATTCATTGCTGTCTCACTGCTAGCTGCATTAAAGAGCAGAGGAAGACAGGAAGTTGTGGAAATTCCAGAAAAGAAATAGAGGGAGTTTTCTTTCTTTTTCTTTTTAATTAGATATTTATTTATATTTCAAATGTTATCCTCTTTCATAGTTTACCCTCTGAAAACCCCCTATCCCCTCCCCCACACCCTCTGCTCACCAAACCCACCCACTCCTGCCTCCTGGCCCTGGCATTCCCCTATACTGGGGCATAGAACCTTCACAGGACTAAGGGCTTTTCCTCCCATAGATAACCAACAAGGCCATCTTCTGCTACATGAGTCTCACCATGTGTTTTCTTTGGTTGGTGGTTTAGTCCCAGGGAGCTCTGGAGGTACTGGTTAGTTCATATTGCTGTTCCTCCTATGGGGCTGCAAGCCCCTTCAGCTCCTTGTGTACTTTCTCTAGCTCCTTCATTGGGGACCCTGTACTCTGTCCAAAGGATGGCTGTGAGCATCCACCTCTGTATTTATCAGGCACTGGCAGTGCCTCTCAGGAGACAGCTATATCAGACTCCCGTCAGCTAGCTTTGTTGGCATCCATAATAGTGTCTGGGTTTGGTGGTTGTTTATAGAATGGATCCCCAGGTGGGGCAGTCTCTGGATGGTCATTCCTTCAGTCTCTGCTTCACACATTGTCTCTGTAACTCCTTCCATTGGTATTTTGTTCCTGCTTCTAAGAAGGATCGAAGTATCCACACTTTGGTCTTCCTTCTTCTTGAGTTTCATGTGTTTTGTGAATTGTATCTTGAGTATTCCAAGCTTCTGGGCTAATATCCACTTATCAGTGAGTGCATATCAAGTGACTTCTGTGATTGGATTACCTCACTCAGAATAATATCCTCCAGATCCATCCATTTGTCTAAGAATTTCATAAATTCATTGTTTTTAATAGCTGAGTAGTACTCCATTGTGTAAATGTACCACACTTTCTGTATCCATTCCTCTGTTTAGGGGCATCTGGGTTCTTTCCAGCTTCTGGCTATTATAAATAAGGCTGCTATGAACATAGTGGAACATGTGTCCTTATTACATGTTGGAGCATCTTCTGGGTATATGCACAGGAGTAGTATAGCTGGATCCTCAGGTAGTATTATGTCCAATTTTCTGAGCAACTGCTAGACTGATTTCCAGAGTGGTTGTACTAGCTTGCAAGGTAAATCTCACCTTTACCTTTCTTCAGGAGTCAGGAATAAGGATATTAACTGTACTCTGAAGTTGTGAGTAGCTAGTATAATCTCTAAATGATTTTAGGCAAAGTATTTTTAAGAACTGTATATGATATGATCAAGAATTATGACCTTGGATGGAGAGCTTATTTTGATCCTAGGAGGAGAATTATGAAATGAGGGGATGACAGGCTTCATGCTCACCAACTCACAAAAGCAGCCCGTGCCAGCGATCACCAACTAATGGTGTGATGTAATCTCTGTATGTAAGTTTTAGAATTTGGAAGCTAAAATTTATCCATGGGCTGGAGAGATGGTTCAGTGGTTAAGAGCACTGACTGTTCTTTCAGAGGTCCTGAGTTCAATTCCCAGCAACCACATAGTGGGTCATAGCCATCTGTAATGCGATCCGATGCCCTCTTCTGGTCTGTCTGAAGAGAGAGACCCGTGTATTCACATTAAATAAATAAATAAATAAATAAACAAACAAACAAACAAACAAATAAATCTTTAAAAGAAATTTATCAATATACAACCAATAAGACCAGATTTTACTGTGATAGAAAGGCAATTATATTGTTCTAATGCAATGTGATTAGATCAATGAACTCATAACATTGCTGAAATCTTATAAGGCTATTTTTATATAAATACTTGAACTATGTGTTACCTATAAATACTTAAGTTGTTTAATACACTTGCTGGACGAACTACCTGCATGCCACCATGCTTCCATGATAATAACAGACTAAGTCTCTGAAACTATAAGCCAGCCCACCAATTAAATGCTTTCTATTATAAGAGTTGCCTTGGCTATGGTGTCTTTTCACAGCAAAAGACAGAAATTGGCACTGGAAGGTGGAGCCATTGAGAGGTGGAACAGCGTTAGGTCAATGGAGGGTGTGCACTGGGAGGAGATAGGGCCTGCAGCCTCTTCCTCTCTCTTTCACTTCCTGGTTTCCACAAGCAGCTCTTCCCATCACATGCTCCCATACTGATGACAGGAAGAGTTGGTGTGTGCATGATGCCTCATTCATTGTTTTCTTCCCAGTTCCTCCTAAAACTCCCAATTGCCATGTGAACTGCTATTCCAGGATGATTTCAAACACAGCTTTCACTCAGTCTCTGAGAAAAGGACATTTATAAAGATCTGGCCACTTGGCCATGATCCTATCATTCCTTGTCCCAAGAGAGACTAGACAGTGAACTGGGGAAGGGCAGTGTGCTGCCTGAAGTGGAACCTTTACAAAGCAGGCACAACCCAACACTCACCACTTACGGGCTCAAGGATCCTGCCATCCTATCCCAGGATCCTTTCCCACTGGTGCTTTGTGGTAAAAGTATAGGAGATGCAGAGGACAAGTCCATTCCTTGAATGCTTAATGTTTTAAAAATCAAGGCAGAGAAGGATGCCTGTGATCATTTGTGTGTAGGAATAAACCCACAGGAGAGACAGGGTGGCCTGGTTTCTTGCTGGGGAGCGCTGCTTTTTAGGAACTGTGAGGACCCATCTGAGACAGGATAGCCTAGCTTATCAGTTTGTACTACTCGGTCACAGGAGCTCCTCCTGAGAGAGAGCTCTCTGACGAACCTGTTGGCTTGTCTGTTAGTTGAGAATTTAAAGTTCCATCAGAGGAGATTACAAACTGATGATAAATTTTCTGAGGGCAGAGATACTTTAATCACTATTCTTGAGATTTATGCTCAGAGTAATTAAGGAAATCTATGAAATAAGAGAGTTAATCATGGGATGAATATTTGGCACTTAGAGTGCACTGTTATTAGTGACTCGGGCAAGCAGAGGATGTTAGGAGCAGTTTCATTACATGGAATTAAGAACCTAGAAAAATCAGATATTTACACAGAAATGGGTTTAAAATGAGAACTTAAGATATCTCTGACTTAACTGTTATTAAATTATGGATGAGCCAGAGTTAGAGCACCAAACCCCTTCTGTCCAGGAGCACCAGACAGTAATGAAAGGGAACGAGAGGAATGTCACAACAGTACTCAACGCTTCAAAAAAGCAAGACTGTTTCTTTTTCTTTTCTCTTTTTTTAACTCAAGGTCCTATTAAAATGCTACTGGGGCATTTTCCTATGCTAGTCTAAACACTTAATTAATTAGATAATTTATTAATTTAGAGATTTATGTATTTTTATTTTACATGTATGAGTATTTTGCCTGTATGCCTGCCTGTGCACCACACATTTATGCAGTGCCCAAGGAGGCCAGAAGAGGCCACCAGATTCCCTGGAACTGAGGTTGCAGATGTTTGTGAGGTACCCTGTGGGTGCTGGGAACCAAATCCAAGTCCTATGGAAGAACAGCTAGTGCTCTTAACCACTGAGCTATCTCACCAACCCCATTTAACCGCTTTATTATCCAACCCAATCTGGTTCCTTAACTATGTACATGAAACAATTTTATCACCTAATAAATAAGAAAAAAATTCAGCTTTTAACATCTGTATGCATTTTTATTAAAGTTTTGAGTCTATTATTTGATAAAATAATTACTCTTACTTCTGTTTTTATTTCATAGAGCATTGCCATAAATGTCTGGTGAATGTATTTGGCATAAGTTACCTGTAAAGACTGGATCTCAGAAGAATGCTAAGACTTTCCAGATTTAGCAACTGGGATCTGAGTTCTCAACCTGCCAATTCTGTTTGCATTTATTTATTTATTTATTTATTTATTTATTTATTTATTATTTCTGCAGTTTTTACAAGTGATTCATTTATTTACTTATTTATTTATGCACATCAGTGTTTTGCCTGGGTGTATGTATGTATGACGGTGTTGGATACCCTGGAACTGGAGTTACAGACAGTTGTGAGTAACCACATGTACCACGTGGGTGCTGGGAATTGGAACCATGTCCTCTGGAAGAGTAGCTAGTGCTCTTAATACTGAGCCATTGTTGTGGCCCTTTTTTCTTTTCTTTCTTTCTTTCTTTCTTTCTTTCTTTCTTTCTTTCTTTCTTTCTTTCTTTTTTTCTTTCTTTCTTTCTTTCTTTTTTTTGTTTTTTGTTTTTAGAGACAGGGTTTCTCTGTATAGCCCTGGCTGTCCTGGAACTCACTTTGTAGACCAGGCTGGCCTTGAACTCAGAAATCTGCCTGCCTCTGCCTCCCGAGTGCTGGGATCAAAGGTGTGCGTCACCACGCCCGACTTCCTTTTTTCTTAATTTTTAAGTTTTTCTATCATTCTATATTTATTTTTTGAGGAGAGGGGGGATCTCTTTCTACAGTCCAGGTTGGCCTGGAACTCACTGCGGAGCCCAGTCTGGCTTCAAAGTTGAAGAAATCCTCCTGTCTTAACCTCTCGTGTCTTCAGCATGGAACTCTGACAGACATAGGTCTCACTCACAGCAGAAGGGCAAGATTCTGACGTTATCCCAAAAGACTAGAAGGGAATGTAAGAAAATTGTGAACCAGGGCTTTGGAAAAGGTCACAAATAGTGTGTGAATGAAATTTGGATTAAAAAAAAATGTGGTCCTACTGCCAAACAGAGTGCTTGGGGGGCGGGGAGAGACAGAAACTCTTCTGATGATGGAAAGCCTTCTAGTGTCCACACAGACTGAGTCACATAGAGAAACTAGGTAGTCCAGGAAGTAGCCTGACAGAAAATAGTCACCAGAACTTTTTTTTTCAATTTTTTTATTAGATATTTTCTTAATTTACATTTCAAATGCTATCCCGAAAGTTCCCTCCCCTCTCCCACCACCGTGCTCCCCTGCCCACCCACTCCCATTTCTTGGCCCTGGTGTTCCCCTGTATTGGGGCATATAAAGTTTGCAATACCAAGGGGCCTCTCCTCCCAATGATGGCCGACTAGGCCATCTTCTGCTACATATGGAGTAGGAGACACGAGTTCTGGGGGTTCTGGTTAGTTCATATTGTTGTTCCTCTTCTAGGGTTGCAGACCCCGTCAGCTCCTGGGGTTCTATCTCTAGCTTCTCCAGTGTCGGCCCTGTGCTCCATCTTATAGATGACTGTGAGCGTCTACCTCTGTATGAGACAGCTATATCAGGGTCCCTTAAGTAGACACTTGCTGTCCTATGCAATAGTGTCTGAGTTTAGTGATTGATTATGGGATGGATCCCCTGGTGGGGTAGTCTCTGTATGGTCCATCCTTTCGTCTTAGCTCTAAACTTTGTCTCTGTAACTCCTTTCATGGGTATTTTGTTTCCTCTTCACAGGAGGAATGAAGTATCCACGTGCTGGTCTTCGTTCTTGATTTTCTTGTGTTTTGCAAATTGTATCTTGGGTATTCTAAGTTTCTGGGCTAATATCCATTTATCAGTGAGTGCATATCCAATGACTTAATTTTTGATTGGGTTACCTCACTAAGGATTATATCCTCCAGATACATCCATTTGCCCAAGAATTTCATAAATTCATTTTTTAAAAATAATAGAATAGTACTCCATTGTGTAAATGTACCACATTTTCTGTATCCATTCCTCTGTTGAGGGACATCTGGGTTCTTTCCAGCTTCTGGCTTTTATAAATAAGGCTGCTATAAACATAGTGGAGCATGTGTCCTTTTACCAGTTGGAACATCTTCTGGGTATATGCCCAGGAGAGGTATTGCTGGATCCTCCGGTAGTACTATGTCCAATTTTCTGAAGAAATGCCAGACAGACTTCCAGAGTGGTTGTACCAGCTTGCAATCCCACCAGCAATGGAGGAGTGTTCCTCTTTCTCCACATCCTTGCCAGCATCTGCTGTCACCTGAATTTTTGATCTTAGCCATTCTGATTGGTGTGAGGTGGAATCTCAGTGTTGTTTTGATTTGCATTTACCTGATGATTAAGGATGTTGAACATTTTTCAGATGTTTCTCAGCCATTTAGAATTCCTCAGTTGAGAATTCTTTGTTTAGCTCTGTAAACCCCATTTTTTAATGGGGTTATTTGTTTTTCTAGAGTCCAGCTTCTTTAGCTTTTTGTAGATGTTGGATATTAGTCCCCTATCAGATTTAGGATTGGTAAAAATCCTTTCCCAATCTCTTAGTGGCCTTTTTGTCTTGCTGACTGTGTCTTTTGCCTTACAGAAGCTTTGCAATTTTATAAGGTCCCATTTGTCAATTTTTGATCTTACCGCACAGGCCATTGCTGTTCTGTTTAGGAATTTTTCTCCTGTGCCCATATCTTCAAGGGTTTTCCCCACTTTCTCCTCTATAAATTTCAGTGTCTCTGGTTTTATTTGGAGATCTTTGATCCACTTAGACTTAAGCTTTGTACAAGGAGATAAGAATGGATCAATTCGCATTCTTCTACATGCTAACAGCCAGTTGTGCCAGCACCATTTGTTGAAAATGCTGTCCTTTTTCCACTGGATGGTTTTAGCTCCCTTGTCAAAGATCAAGTGACCATAGGTGTGTGGATTCATTTCTGAGTCTTCAATTCTATTCCATTGATCTATCTGTCTGTCGCTGTACCAGTACCATACAGTTTTTTTATCACAATTGCTCTGTAGTACAGCTTAATGTCAGGCATGGTGATTCCCCCAGAGGTTCTTTTATTGTTGAGAATAGTTTTTGCTATCCTAGGATTTTCATTATTCGAGATGAATTTGCAAATTGCCCTTTCTATCTCAGTGAAGAATTGAGTTGGAATTTTGATGGGGATTGTGTTGAATCTGTACATTGCTTTTGGCAGGATAGCCATTTTGACTATATTAATCCTGCCAATCCATGAGCATGGGAGATCTTTCCATCTTTTGAGATCTTCAATTTCTTTCTTCAGAGACTTGAAGTTCTTGTCATACAGATCTTTCACTTCCTTAGTTAGAGTCACACCAAGGTATTTTATAGTATTTGTGACTATTGTGAAGGGTGTTGTTTCCCTAATTTCTTTCTCAGCCCTTTTATCCTTTGTGTAGAGAAAGGCCATTGATTTGTTTGAGTTAATTTTATATCCAGCTACTGCACTGAAGCTGTTTATCAGGTTTAGGAGTTCTCTGGAATCACCAGAACTTTTAACTCAATTTTATTGTTTGTTTTGAGTCAGGATCTCATGTACCCCAGGCTGGCCTTGAACATACCACATAGCCAAGGTTGGCATTTCAATCCCAATCCTTTCCTTTCTCTCTACCTCTTGAGTGCTGGGATTATAGGCACTGGCTCCTAAGATGGATTGTTAGTGGTGGAACACAGGATGGTATGCACCCTAGCAAGCACCCCAGCTGAGCAATATCCCTGCTTACCACTTTTGATATCACCTCTGGTGGGGACCTGTTGTTTTCCAGTTTGTTCTCTTGATCATCCAGCAAGGTTAAGTATTCTTGGTGGTAAGGAAATGATGGACTTTCACTCACAGTGTAAGGTATTTTGAAACTCAAATACCTAGCTGGGATACTTTGATGGAGCTTTCTTTTCTTTTCTTTTCTTTTCTTTTCTTTTCTTTTCTTTTCTTTTCTTTTCTTTTCTTTCTTTCTTTCTTTCTTTCTTTCTTTCTTTCTTTCTTTCTTTCTCTTTCTCTCTTTCTTTCTCTTTCTCTCTCCTTCCTTCCTTCCTTCCTTCCTTCCTTCCTTCCTTCCTTCCTTCCTTCCTTCCTTCCTTCCTTCCTTCTCTTTCTTTTGGTTTCAGTGTGATTGAGGCATTGGAGAAGCTCATTGGGTTTTCTCCCAAGGGGACCCCAGAAACTGAAGGAGACGGAAGGTAACCATGGTTTGACAAATACAGTTGTGGGTCCTGTTTGGAGCAATCACTCTTTGCTATCAATTTTCATGATCATGTGTAAGCCAATTAGTGTTTTAGCAACATATGATAATAATAAGAACTGAGTAAGATATCCTTCTGGGGCATTTGGAACCCAAGGGTTGAAGACATTCTGGCTATGTGTGCGGCCTTTTGTCCTTGTGTACATAGCAAATGAGGCTGGTATTAATGGTCCTGGCAAGCTGCCCTTTGCATTTAACACTGAGTTCATCTGGTGCAAATAGAAAACCTTGAAGAGTTCTTCTTCCCAGAGGCACCATCCATTATGCAAACACAGAAAGCCCTTTTCTTGTTCTGTCTGGCTCTGGAGGTCACAGCTATGTCACTACATAGGTAGCCCATGGCCAGCTGAGCTAACCAGGCAGTCTGTGGCTATCAGAAAAATCTGACGTCACTTTTGAAACTTCAGGATGTCTTCAGATGGTCCGTCTGTCCGGAATCTACTCCTCTCCCCCATTCAGTCATTCTTTGCTGGTTCTGCTCCTTCTAGTATCCTATGGTTAGTGGGGCCATCAGGGGTCACCACCGTCCTTAGCACCTCAGCTAGGGTTGGGGCTCAAGAACCCTTTCCCATTCTGTGCTGGATGCTCACTCGATTGGTCTTTCACAATCGAGGCCTTGTGCTGACAACCACGGCTGCTGTGAATTCACGTATGTAGCAGTTCTTTCATGGCCAGAAGATACTGGATTGTGGAGCAGAATTCTCAAAATGTCCTGGAGTTGGAAGAAGAAGAAACTATCTGTAGTCATTCAGTTGAAAATGGATAAGGGTATTCTGACTAAAAGCTGGGAACCTCAGAGCAGCTGCTTCAATGTACTCAAACCAAAAGAACGCAGAAAGGTTACATGAAGCAGGACACCAGGGTCCATGGCTATGATCCCAGCAATCTGGAGGCCAAGGTAGAAGATTTTGAAGCCAGCTTGGGCAAAAAACAAAACAAACAAACAAACAAACAAACAAACACCCCAAACCAAAACAAAAAAACAAAAAAGTCATGTTTGGTGTGAACATATCTGCAGTGACTAAGAAAAAATGAAATTGTTTAAAATCTGTAGGGCAGGGGAGGGAGGATGGAGAAAGGACTGGGGGAGGGGGTAGTTGGGAGGGGGGCAGTGAGTGGAATGTAAAGTGAATAAGTAAAAAAAAAAAGTTGTAGGGCAATTACTGACATCAGGATCACCGAGAAGGTGCCATGTTCCTTCTGCTTCTTCAGAAGGCCTTCCTAAAGTGAGACATCTTGGGAAAGTTTCTGAATGTTCCTGAGCTCATTGTTTGGTCAACAGGTGAACATCTTAGGGCTGTCATGAGGAGCAACAGTGCTAATGAACCCAAAGGCTTTGTCAGTGCCATTTACATGCTCTCATCCTAACACTTGTCACTTTTAGACACTGAGGATGTGGCTTAGTTGGTAGAGTGCCTGCCTAGCATGCACAAAGCCCTGGGTTGGATTCCCAGCACTATGTAAATGAGGTATGGTGGGGCACAGTTATAACCCTGACACTCAAGAGATGAAGGCAGGAGGATTAGAAGTTCAAGGCCATCAGCTACACAGAAAATTTGAAACCATCTTGGGCTATAGGAGATGGTATCTCAAGATCAAACAAAACACACACACACACACACACACACACCACCACCACCATACATACACATATGTACACACACCACACACACATACACACTAAGTGTATGCACATGTATACACATACAATTATACAAATACCTCATACACATACACACATACCACATGCACATATATCACACATGCAAAATATACAAACACATATACCTCTACTCATGTACATACATATATACATATGACATTCACACACACTGCACATATATGCACACACATGCCATATTATATCACACATGCCATAATATATGTATTCTACATGCATATTCAACACAAATGTACTTACACACAAGTACATACACCACACACATACACACCACATCACACACACCACACACATATACCACACCATCCATACCACACACATACATATACACATCACTCACACACACCATATCACATACACACTACACACACACACCACACCACACATACATACCATATATGTACATATACCACACACACAACACATACACCACAGACATGTATATCACATGAACATAGAACACAAATGCACATACAGACAAGTACACACACACACACATACACTACATACACTATATACACACCACACCCACATCACACTATATACATTATACACACACCACACCCACATCACACTATACACACTACCCACACCACACACACACACACACACACACACACACACACACAGAGGCACAAATACAAATACTACTCATACAACACACACACACAATACACATACACTATACCACACATACACCACACTACACACACATACGACATCACACCCATGTACACACAAATACCACACACACACACACACACACACACACACACACACACACACACACACACCAGCAAACCACTGAACACATTTCTGCTGCTTGGTCTTTTTTACTCTTGTATTTGTAAACTACATGATGATTCCCTGTCAACTACTTCCTAGTTTATGCTTTTGAAGCACTGAGCAGTTAGGTGTATACTCATGGCGTAGTGAAAGGTCTGGTCAGTCCAGTGTCCCCAGTGTCACAGCTGCCACCTCCTCAGGCCACCAGAGTTTACAGACACCTTCAGGACTGAGGCTGGAGCTGGATGATCAGAAATAGCAAAGCGCATGGTCCTCTGCTGTCTCAGTACTTGGTGCACTTAGGGAGACTTAATCCCCAGCAGATGCCAGCCAGCCTCGCTTTCAGATTAGCCTGGAGAAGCTTCTGGGAAGCTTCCAGCTCAGCGCTGCATTTCCTCGATGATCTCTGCTCACCCTTTCCATTTGCTCCATAAGCTCAGGAGTGAAGTGAGCCCTTCAAATACATGGCTTCAATGGCAAAATGGTCTAAAATGGAAGTGTTGGGGATAAATAAGGCTCTGGGGATAGATGGGGTGTCCTTAAGACTTTTGTTTCAAAACAAAACAAAACAAAACAACCCAACCCCCATCCAAAACCACTAGTCTTCTTTTGAGAGTATCCATATTCCTTGAAAAGATAGACAAAATGAAAGAATTAGAAATGGCCAGAGTGGTCCCATACCTCTTTGAAGGGTGTGATTTCTGACCACAGTGTGTGTGTGTGTGTGTGTGTGTGTGTGTGTGTGTGTGAGTGTGTAGAGGAGAGGGTGTTGGGCATCCTCTTCTATTGCTCTCTGCCTTGTTTCCTGTGAGCTTGCATTTTAGCTAGGCTGAGAGAAGTCCCAGTGATCCTTCTTGGCTTCTAACAGCACCAGTGTCACAGGCATTTGAGAGACCACACCTCAATTGTCACATGGGTGCTAGCATCCAAACTCAACAAGTGCTCCCAGCCACTGAGCTATCTCTTTAGCATCCACAGTATGTTCCTGACATTGTCACATACACCGTGTCCCTATGTGAAGCCATTATGATAAAACCACACTCTAATGGGGGAAAAGTGAGTAAGTAAGGCACAGACATTAGTGGTAACTATTCTTAAGCTGACAAAGATAAGCTCTGGCAACAAATCCATTAGTGTAATGGGATCCAAAAGCAGAAGCCTTTGTGTAGGGAGACATGCTTTTTTAAAAAAGGGTCAGAGTTGGGCTGGTGAGATGGCTCAGCGGGTAAGAGCACCCGACTGCTCTTCCGAAGGTGATAAGTTCAAATCCCAGCATCCACATGGTGGCTCACAACCATCCGTAACAAGATCTGGCGCCCTCTTCTGGAGTGTCTGAAGACAGCTACAGTGTACTTACATATAATAAATAAAATAAATCTTTAAAAAAAAAGGGTCAAAGTAGAAATTAGTATGGGGTAATAAATGCAATAATTTAAAAATTTTTTTATCCAATTGTTTGTTGTTTTCAGTATTCTTTTAAAAAATGATTCTTTTATTTTATCTAATTCTTTTTGTTTTGTTGCTGCTGCTGTTGTTTTTTTGAGACAGAGTTTCTCTGTATAGCCCTGGCTGACTTGGAAAGATCTGTAGATCAGGCTGACCTTAAACTCAGAGATCCATCTGCTTCTGCTTCCTGAGGGCTGGGATTAAAGGTGTGCACCACCATGCCTGGCTCATAAAACATAAAATCCAACCCCTTGAACAGTGTTAAGTGATTTATAATCTGAGACACTGGGTCAATTTAAAGAACAACAGCTCACTTGCCAACCTGCCCCATTCCCACCTTTATTCCTTTCTGACAGTCTCACATAGCCTAGGCTATTCTTGAACTCACTATGTAACTGAGGATGACTTTCAGTTTCTGATCCTTCTTCACCTATTTTCTGAGTGTTGGGAGTGTGGTGTGCTCCACCATGCCTAAATTTAGGCAGTATTTGAGATTAAGTCCAAGGTTTGCACGCATTAAGCAAACACTCTGTCAAATGAACTATACCATCAGTGCTTCCAGTAAGATTATTATTTTTTTAAACAATGACATTTTACCTACAAGGAGGTGGATCCCAAGGTTTTGGGAGGGGTGTGTAAATAAAAGTTGAGTTCTGTCTTCTGCTCCAGCGGGGAGTTTATATAATGGACATGGAAATGAATAAGCTGTGTCGGAGGGAAGAGGAGGTGAGGGTCACAGGCTACCGTGTGAGAGGGAAACTGCGGCAGAGGTGATGAAAGGCAGATCTGAAAATACAAGACAGTGGAGAGATGGGAACACGGGACTGTGGGATGACCTGGTCACTGGAGCCCTTGGCTCGGTGGGGAAGTGGCTGGGCACTGTGATGGTGAAGGACAGGTGGGCAGAGGTTTCGACGGTGACCTCACAGCAGGCGTCTCTGGGTCTTTCATCACTTCCTGGGCCAAGAGGCAGAGGAGTTATCTCAGCACGCGCTGATCCTACAGCGGGAGCCTTTTGCACTTCATTCTGTTCCTACCTTTGATCCAGGAGATTAGTGTGTTCTTCATCACATTCTCTGTGAGAAGGGTGGGGACAGACAGGATTTGGAAGAGTGGTGGGGGAATCTGTCAGAGGCTATACTTGGAGGCAGAGGGCATCCAACCCTAGCTTTCCCCTCGATAATCAAGAGAAACTCCGTAGAAAGTGAAGGCAGGTTAACATTTGGAGATGGGACCTACACCAGACGCTGGGCCCTATTCATGGCATGACTCACAGTGCATTTGTGTGTGTGTGTGTGTGTGTGTGTGTGTGTGTGTTATCAGACTCTCTTGGTCTTCATGGGAGCCAGTTCTCAGACAGCTACAAAGTTAACATACAGCTTAATGATCAAGTCTGCCAGAATCTTTTAACCACTTCTATGGCTTTGGACATGGTGCAAAATGAACCAAGAAGGTCTTTGTTTGTATTGTGTCCATGGTGTCCTTCTCAGGGAGGCTGCCTCTGAAACTGCGTGGGTGGATGCTGCGCTTGGTAAAGTGGAACAGAGGTTTTGGCACTGTGCCAGCGACTTTCTTTGTTCTTGTGAGCAAATGTCTGATCAAAGCCACTAGAGGAAAGGTTTGCTCTGGCTCAGAGTCTGAAAGTACAGAACACCGAGGCAGGAAAGCATGGAATGGGAACCTGAAGCGACTGGCCACGCTTTATCCATAGCCAGGAAGCAGAGAGAGATGGATGCTGGTGCTTAGCGCACTCTAGCTCCCACACTTAGGGTGGGCATTTCTACCTTCATAGATCCAGTCTAGAGACTCAGTCACACAAATGTTCAGAGGCCTGTCTCCAGGGTGACTCTAGAACCTATTAAGCTGACAGTTGAGATTGACCATTAAAAGCACCAAGGAAAGATGCTCAACCTGGCCTGGTCCTGACTGGCCCCATTAACTGCTTGGTCAATGTTTTGTTCCCTCTTCACCTGGAGAATTGGGTGCCATTGTGGCTGATATTAATCCGTAGTGTTCTGAGTGGTGCCTCATGGTGAAAAGGTCATATACATATCAGTTTTCATGTTGAATCAGGGTTGGAGTGTGTACTAGGTACTTTTTCTACTGCTGTGATAAAATACTATAACCATGACAACTTATAAAGGATCAGGGTTTGTTTTGGGTTTATGGCTCCAGATTGATTGTTGTTGATGACCATTGTGACAGGGAAGTGTGGCAGCTAGTAGCAACATGGTGGCTAGAGCAGACGCTGAGGGTTCGCATCTCAACACGAATGCAGGAAGCAGAGAGAATACACTCGATAGTGTTCTCAAAGGTCACCTACAGTGACCTACTGCTTCCACTAAGGCCACTATCTACTAAGCCTTCCCAAACAGCATCACCAACTGGAGACTAACTATTCAAATGCTGAAGGATATGAGGGACATCTCATTCAAATCACCTCAGACTCTAGGTCTTTTTTGAGTCAGTCCTGTCTGGCCTGAAAGCTATGGCATCCTGGAGTCAGGTGTGACTAAGTATCCCCTTGACCGTGGCAGATTCAGATACACTTGGTTTCTAGGGAAATCCATCTTCAGACTTCACTATTATCTTCAGATAGGGGCCCTCCCTGCGGATGTGGTAGGATCAGGCGGACCAACGTGTGCAAAAGGAGTTGCACTTTACATTAGTTTACAGACGGAACAAAATGCTTGAGCAGTTTGTTCTTAGCTTTAGTAGATTGAAATCTTAGAAGAGTAAAATCAAAGGGGAATGTATTATTTATAGTTGAATAGGCAGTTTGCTTTTGGTGAAAGGTTATGTAAAAATTAATACTTATGGGAAAGTTGCTTTTGTACTTGAGAAAAGAGAGGAAAAAAAATAAAGACAATGCACTATTGGCTTTAGTTTTCCTAAAGTGAAGGGCAGGGATTCAAGCCAACATAGAATCAAGTGATTTCCTATAGGTGGACTTCAGGCAGAACTGCATTTTTTAAATTCATTTTTGTCTAATTCCTTATGGAATGAGGGTATACAGGGATTCCACCATGTGTCCTAGGCCAGCAGTTCTCAACCTGTGGGTCACAACCAATTTGGGGGTCATATATCAGATATCCTGCACATCAGATATTTACATTACTATTCATAACAGTAGCAAAATTACAGTTAGAATAATTTTAGCACAACATGAAAAACTGTATTAAAGGGTTGAAGCATCAGGAAGGTTGAGAATCACTGCTCTCAGCTCTGGCTGCTGCCCTGGTGGAGCCCACAGTCCAAGTGAGAGTGACAGATACTCGGGGAACAGCCACATCACATGCCAGTGTCAGGCTGGGGCAGGCATGGCAGAGTGCTAGGTCCTGGGTTTGGAAGGGTTCTCTGAATAAATGACTTTGGAGGTAAAGGAGGCATTGATTCATCAGCAAAAGAGGATAGGATGCTTCAAAAGAATTTGTACTAAAATTAGAGCAGTGTCAGAAAGATTTGAATGTCCCCTGGGCCAGGATATTGTGTTAGTGGATGACACGTCCTGCATTTCTGTACAACAAATTCTGTATTGTGTTTTAAGTGATAAATTTCATATGGTGCATATTACATCAAATTTTAAAAAAGCTTCATTTTTAATTTTTAATTATATGGTTGTGTATAGGTGCAGGTGCCCATGGAGGCCAGAAGAGAACATAGATTCCTTGGAGCTTGAGTTACAGGTGGTTGAGAGCCACCCCAATACAGGTGCTGGGAACTGAACTCAGCTACTTTGGAAGAACAGCAGGCACTCTTAGCCACTGAGCCATCTCTCTAGCCACCTTAAACTACAATTTTTAAAAAGGGTCATTGAGGTTTGGGAAGGTCCCTTTGCAAGAAGAGGGATCAGGAGGCATGGGGTTAGCAGACAGAAAGAACCATCAGGAGAGTAACACAATGCTGTCTACCCTCAGATAACAGTTGGTCCCCTCTGATGAGAAGCTGACACAATTCCTTCTTCTTCTGAGCAGATGGTCCCCAAGCTCCATTGGATCTGTGACTGAGCCTTGCCTGAGCCATTCATGGGGCATGGGGGAGAGAAATTGAATTGGAGGCTAGGGGAGATGGCTCAGTTGTTAAAGTGCACACTTGTGCAAAAATGAGGACCTGGATTTAGATTCACAGATCCCACATTAAAAAGAAAAATCTAGGCAGAGAGGTGCATACCTATAATTCCAGTGCAGGGAAGATAGAGACAGGAAGATTTGAGGAACCTGCTAGCCAGCCAGTCTAGCTGAATCAGTAAGCTCTAGGCTCAGTGAAACCCTGAGTCAGTAAGTAAGGTGAAGAGTGATTGAGGAAGATACCAGACATCACTCTATGGCATCCTCTACATGTCATACACATATATTCATGAAAAAAAATACACACACACACACACACATACACATACAGAGACACACAGAGAGATGCGCACAGACACAGATATGCACATACATAGACACACAAACACACACACACAAACATACATATATACACATAGACAGACATACACATAGACACACAGACACACACAGATATACACATAGACATGCAGACACACACACATAGGCACACACAGAGACACATACATAGATACACACAGACACATGCACACAGACATACACACACAGACACACAGACATATATATACAGACACACACACACACACACACACACACACACACACACACAGCCACACACACACACAGCCACACACAGGCACACATATACATACAAACACCACAAAAATCAAAAGCTCCCTACAGTGGGCTTAGATGTGCACAGCCACCAAATGTGTGTTCAGATCTGATCCTTTAGACTAGGGGCAGGGGGTGGCTGTTTTAAGAAGCCTCTAAAATGTCAGCATATTTGGCAGACACTGGGTGCTGAATGATGGAGCCTCACATGGTGAAGCTTGAGTCTCTGGGACTGCTGCCCTTTCATTTAATGATCTTGGGAAATCACATCATACATGATTGAGATCCACAGCACAACAGTGCCGTCTGTGGGTATCCAATCCTCCCCTCCTCTGATTCATCTGTAACTCTTAGGACCATCTTAACCCTCCTCTGGACTAAGCTCATTCTATCCTATTTCTCTGCTGATGAAAGATGTGCAAAGGCTTCCACTGAACAATCAAATGTCAACAGAACAAAAGTGAAAAATCAATGCAAAAACAGTTTCATAGTGCATTGCATTATTCTATAGGACTGAGAGCTAGTGTGGGGTTCTTCATGGCAGAGTTGCACTTAAGCCTTAATCTTAGTATATGGCTGGGAGATGGCTCAGTGTGTAAAAGAGCTTATCCTACAAGCATGAGGACCTGAGTTCAGATTCCTACAACCTATGTAAAAGACAGACACTTAGCTTGAACATCTGTAATCCTAGTCTTCCTAAGGGGAGATGGGATGGAGAGGCAGGAGAATCCCTGGCAGGTTTCAGGTCATCTCACTTGGCATGCACAGCAGTGAACAACAGAGGCACTGTTTTAAATGAGTGAAAAGAGAGGATGGATGTCCTAAGGTTGTCCTCTGACTGCCACATGCCATGGCATGCATGTGTCCTAATATCTCTGTATGTATGTATATATGTATGTATGTATGTATGTATGTATCCTTTATAAGAGTTTTGGTGGTTTTGAAGTTCCTTTGTTCAAAGAATATAACCTATATATAAATTTAAGAGATTTAATATAGATATCTGGGTGTGGTGTGCATACCTTTAATCCCAGCCAGGTCAGGAGGATCTCTGTGAGATTGCAGTCTTGCCTACATACATGAGTTCCAGGACAGCCAGGGATCCATAACAGACTCTATCTCAAAAACAAAAGAAAACAAAACAAAAAGAAAAATGAAATAAAAACAAAAGAGATTAAATATAAATTATTTTCAATATATTTATTGTTTTGAAGCAGAACTGGGGTTTATTGAGAGATTTTTAAGTGCTACAATAAAGAGAAAGGTGCAAAAAGGAAAGAAATTACACTGGAAAATAGGGGTGTGTGGTCTTCTCAGAGGAGAGCCACTCAATGTATTTATTTTTCAAAAAGACTTATTTAATAAAATATATATTTAAAATAAATAAAATATTTTCTTTATGTGTATGTTTGCCTGCATGTATGCCTGCACCATGTGATTGCAATGCTCATGCAAGCTTGAGGAGGGCATTGGATTCCATGGAACTGGAGTCAACAGATCCCTGTGAGGGCATCAGATTCCATGGAACTGGAGCCAACAGATCCGTATGAGGGCATCGGATTCCATGGAACTGGAGCCAACAGATCCCTGTGACTCACCACGAGGGTCTGAGAACTGAATCCTGGTCCTCAGCAGCCGCAGCCAGCGCTCCTAACTGTGGAGCCATATCTCCCATCCAGGACTCCAGTTTTTTTTTTTTTTTAATTTTTATTAGATATTTTCTTCATTTACATTTCAAATGCTATTCCCAAAGCCCCCTATACCCTCCCCCCGCCCTGCTTCCCAACCTACCCACTCCTGCTTCCTGGCCCTGGCATTTCCCTGTACTGGGACATATGATCTTCGCAATACCAAAAGCCTCTCCTCCCACTGATGGCCAACTAGCCCAGTTTTAAAGCAGAACATGAACTTTTCCCCCATATAATCCTTCCAGAATTGCTGTGAAGTAGAAATTAGTACCTCATCTTTAAGGTGACTCTATCAGCCAGCTTTCTGCCATTATAACAAAATATCTGAGATAATTATGAAAATAAAAGATTTATTTCTGTTCACAGTTTAGGGAATGTTGCTTCATGGTTTTAGTCTCTGAAGAGGCACACATTGCTGAGAGAACACATGGTGGAATAAAATGATATACATGAAAAGCAGAGGTGGGGTGGGGCCTGGTTTACTAGAGGGCTCATTTGAGAAAGATGCATGCTGGGTAAGCCTGGAGATCCTGCATTTGATTCTCAGAACCCACATAAAGGTGGAAAGGAGAGAATTGAGTCCACAAAGTTGTCCTCTGGCCGCTAAACCTGCTCTATGATTCTCCACACTAATAATTAAATAAATAAACAATAAAACCCCAGGGAGGAGAGAGAGGAGAGGAGGGTTGAGGGAAGGGTCTCACAGGTTTTCTGGGGCACACCCCTAATGACCTCAGGACCTTCAACTAGGCTCCACCTCTTAGAGAGTACACCACCACCACATAGCACCAGGCTGGGGATCAAGCCTTTAACACATTGTTCTTTGGGGGTGGGGTGACATTCATTATCCAAGCCAGAGCAATGAGGAAACTGATGCTGACAGAGGTTAACTAACTTGCCTGTTCTGTGGCAGCACTGAGATTAGCTCCCAGAGTTGCCTGACTCCAAAGCCATGGTATTTAATCCCCAGGCTCTGCAAATAACAACTGGTTATTTGTGTTGGAGTCTAGGTCACAGTCTAGCAAGCAGCACTTAGAAGCCAGATTTGTAGATTTCTCTTCGTTTGCTAAGCACTCTTCCAGTTTGCTGTTTCACCCTGAGATACACATTAACTGTTGGCTGTTCATTGCTCCTTATTTACTTTAAAATACTGTAAATTTAATTTTCTAAAAATTCTTGGGAGAAAAACCCTGATTTGGCCACACCTTGTATGAATTGTTTCTGTTTTATTATCACTACTACTACTATTCTTATTTTTGGACAGAGTCACATACAGACCAAGGTGGTCTCAAGCTCCCTCTGTAGCCAGGAACGACCTTGAACTTCTGTTCTTCTGCCTCCAATTCCTGGGTGCTGAGATTTGCCAGCATGTGCCACCATGCCTGGTTTCTGTGGTGCTGAGGCACCTGCCCAGAGCGTCCTACGTGCCAGACAAGCAATATGCTAACTGAGCTACTTTCTTGTTTCTCTTGTATTTATTTTAAAATCAAGTTTTTATACTCAAATTCAATCTCTTGTCATTGTCCTCCCCATTACAAGACTTCCCAGGGAGGCAAAGCATGAAATTTAGGTGACATCTCTGAGTTCCCACTCAGCATTAATTTAGAGCCACCGAAGGGAAGGTCAGAGCCCCAGCCTAGAGTGCATCTAAGCTTCCTGAGCTTACCAGCTAAAATTGCCCGAGAGATGGCCCATAATCAGATGATCCAAGAATGTTAGATTTTCAGGGAAGAAGAAATGAGAAACTGAGAAAGTTGTTGATTTAAATCAGTCTTTGTGCAAAGGGTGTATTAATACCGGCAGGCAAAAAGTCAACGCAGTATACAGGAGTCTAAAGTCTAAAATCTTCGTTGATAAAGAGACAAAGCGATGTTGGACTCAGGTCATTTAACTCTTGTGTGTGGCACAGGACAGTGGAATACAGAGGAGCAGCTGAGATGCAGCCCCCTAAGGCTCTTGTACACTGATTGCACTTCCATCTCTACTGTAGGCAGATCCAGAAGATGGAGGTCTCTCTTCTCTTTTCTTATGGTTCCAGCCCAAGCCCAGACTCTGACTTTTCCTTGTTAGAGCATGCAAGTCCTTTGGGGTCTAAGCAGAGAAGGTTTGTAAGCATAGCAAAATCATATTCATCCCACCTTGTTTCATACCAGGACATGGGGCAAGGGGAGAGACTGACAACTCTAATGTCTTCTAGGTCACACATTAGCCAAGAACCTTACTGAAAGTAAAGGTATCTTTTATCACAAAGTCTAAGCCATGTAGGCCCCCATTCCTTACCTCTGTCATGCAGCATAGGTCATATATGAACTAAGTCTGTTTGGGAAGACACCTCACTTTGTCTGGCAGGACTGAAGCCTTTTACTTTAGACTCCTGTATACTGTGTTGCCCCCTTGCCTGACAGTATTAATACACATTTTGCATGAAGACCAACTTAACAATTTTCTCTCAAATTCTCACTCCTCCTTTCCCATAGATCTAACATTCCTGGACTCATCTGGTCATGGGCCATCTCCTAGCCAATCTCAGGCACTGAGAACCTTTATGCCTTCTACAAAGAGAATGTGGTACTTCTTTGACTGGCCAGGATTACATCACTTGCCTAGGGGTGAGGTGACCCCTGCTTTCCTTCCTTGATTCCCATTACTTTTTGCGATGGGGGAAAGGTAGGTCTGGGCACTGGTCAGGCAAAGACAATAACTTTCTTGGTGAGGAAGATTATTCTGGCCAGGAGTTGTCTTAGACTTCATCTTCAGCAGGTATTGAACAAGCATGTAAAAAACATGGATGATGTTGCTTACTGGAGTGTTGCTCCAAGTGGAGAAAACTGGAGAAAAGGCAGTCTGTTGGAGACTTGTTTAATGAAATACGAAATGTTCTCCCGGGTGGTGGTACATGCAACCCTTTCTTATGAGTGACATGTCTGCAGTTACAGAATCCATTCAAAGAATTGTTTGTAAATTTTATTATAGTGGAACATGCTTATGAAATTTATGTTATTTTTATTAAAATTAATAATTTAATTAAAATTAATAAAAACTTTTATTAAATTTTAATTTTTATTTGAACGGAAGAAGCGTTTGGGAGATGGCTCAGTTTGTGAAGTGCTTAACTTATAATATGAGGAGCTGAGTTTAGATCTCCAAAACCCACATAAAAAACAGCTTGGTGGTACCCACTGTAATCCTAGTAGTGGTGAGATGGGAGGCAGAGACAGGAGGAACCCCATTACTGGCTGGCCAGTTAGCCTTGCCTACTTATTGAAGCTCCAGGCCAATGAGAGGCCTTATCTCAAACAAAAAGAGGGAGGTGCCTGAAGACTCCTGAGGCAGGCCTCCTCCCTGCATACACATCTATACATACATCTTTTAAAAAACCATATTAAAAGGAATCTATTTTTTGAAAACAGATAGTATGGTCTGGAGATGTAGCTCAGTTAGTAGAGAGTCTAGCATTCTCAAAGCCCTGGGTTACACCCCAGGCTCTTTGTAAACTGGACATGGTGCTCTACATCTCTAATCCTAGCACTTGGGAGTCAGAATTCCACTTGAACCCAAGAGTTCAGGACTAGCCTGGACTTGGAAGGGAAAGGAAAGGGAGAGAAAAACCAAAAGACAAGAAACAGTAGAGAAGAGAGCCAGTTGTAGTTGCTGATAATCCTAACACCGGGGGCCAGAGTCAGGAGGATCAAGAGTTCTGAGTCAGATACAGAGACATTCTCAAAAATAAGTAAATAAAATTAAAAGGAATAGCAATCAAATAACTCACATCTATATGCATTTTACTCAACAGTAACAAAAAGCAGATCTAACTCCCTCTATTCTAATAGGGCTACAACAAATTAAGACAGAATAGGCTATAAGAATGAATATAATCTCAGGTTTTGAAAAATTACTTGCCTGTCTTTCTGAGTATTCATGATGAATGTCAGGCAATCTAATATTCACAGGCAGCCTGTAGGACATTCATATATGTTTCCCTTCCTGGATTAAAATTTTTTTTTTTTGCCACAAACATGCACGTAATTTATTACTTTGGAAGAAAGCTCATTATAGCCAAAGCTTTTGCAAGAGTCTCATGTTAATGATACAATCCCATTTTTTTCTTCAGAGTCTACATATTCAAAGAGAGTATTGTGTGAGTCAGAGCTAATGGAATTGACTTGGGCTCCTTCCTAAAGTACCCCCTCCCATCCTTGTCAAGGTCTTGTTTGGAGGCCTGGCCCTGTGCCTGGTCTTCACTTTATCATGGTGTTTAGGGTGGGGATGGGGTTGCCCAGTGTTGTATTATAAATGATCCTCTGGTTTACCCAGCTGACTGGGTATCGCCCATCTCCTCTGTCAGCTTAGGACAGTAAATCTTTCCTAACCAGTATCTCCCTCCTGTCTCCCACAGACAGTGATGTCTCCAGCAATGGAGCAGCCTGTGAGTACTATTGTATCTCCTTGCCTGGTTACATGCATTTCAGATCCTTTGCCCCCAAATATTCCTGGGGGCTCTGAAATCTTGCAGCTAAATTACTTTGTGAAGAGGGACCACTCACTGCTTTCGGTTTTTCTGTCGCTAACATGGAGTGATGTTTTTCAGCTGTCCCAAATGAAAAGCATCTTTCTCTGTATGCTTTCCTCAGTATCAGCAACGCTAGGGGTAAAAATAACTTAGGTTTTTGTGTCTTTTTTTTTTTTTGAGGGGTAGCATCTGATCTCACCTCTAAATTGGTGTAATGTAAGGTCTTATTAAAAGGAAAGTGCTAATTAATTTTGCAAGAAAACCTGCAAGTTTGAAGCTGTTTACCAGAAGCAAATGGCCACTCTGGGATCCCTGCCTCTTGTTACTCAGATGACTTATTTGTACTTCCACTTGCCTTGGCCAGAGTTCAGGATCACTGAACTCTCTATTTTCCAAATAAAGCTGTTTGGATAATCACAGTGTTAGTGAAGACAATCCCTTATTCTGTAGAGTGTATTTTCAACCCTGCTGCCAGGGTCACCTCACTCGGTTACTAAGGCAAGCTCTTAGCAGGTTACCAGCCTGCTTAGAAACCTTTGATGAGCCTCCATTGCTTGTGTGGTGAAGCCCAGACTCCTTCCCTAACTTAACCCGGCCCACACTGTTTTCCCTTTCTCCAGTCCCATTCTGACAGGCAGAGGTCATTTCTTGCCTTTGCTAGCTGATCTTCCGAGGCTGACCTCATGCACTCTGGGAGTTGACCAGGCCTTCTCTGGGCTGTACTGGCAGAGAGCATAATGAATATTCCTCTTAAGTCTGACTAACTTAACTTATTTCACTAGGTCCCCTCTCATTATCTCCTATGCCTTCTAGGGAACTAGGTTCCAAGTCTAGGTGAGTATCAAGTTCTCCCATGTATTTTGATATAATCACAGTTCCTGAAACCAGCAAAATTAGTCTTTGAGATTAGGGCCCAGGAAATCTATGAATTCAAAACAGTTTTCTGAGCAATCAGGACTGGTAGGCATGCTTGACATCATGGCTCTAGGGTGAGCCAGGAATTTTCCATGGGCCTAGACTGGCGACAGATGGAAGAGTGGAGGGGATGAAAGCCCAGACACATCAAGGCTTTCCTCTGTACCAAGTCCTATGCTAGGAAACACTACACTTGATAATCTATCCAGGCCTCTGGAAAGGCACAGTGGTAGGGCACATTGCTACACCAGGAACCCAAAGCCCAGAAGGACAGGCACCACACACAAAGAGTCTTTACTGGTTAGTAAATTTGGCTGTTAATAGAACCAGCTCAGCAGCTTTTAGGTTTCATATTCTTCATATTTAGCCCATATTAAATAAGTGTTGGTCAAGATAAATGAACATCTATATTTTTAGATGTTTCATGTCTCATTACCCCCAACCAATCTGTAAGACCTATGCATTCTATTTGCTTATATTCTTTATCACTGTAACCACAGACGTCACCTCCTAATTCATCTCCAGGCCATCTCCTGTCATCTCTCAAATCCATTTTCCCAGCTGCAGCCAAATGATCATTTAAACTTGAAAAGCTGCCAAAGCTACTCTGCCCACACTTCATTTTACCACATAAAGGATGTTCACTTTCATATAGGCAAATAACCCCCTTTTAACCCTTTGTAGCTTCAAGCTTTTTAGATGTGACAATGACTATTTAATAAACCTGACCTGACCTTCCCTTTAGGTTTCTAATAAGAATACCAATTTAGGGCTTTGTATTTTTCAATGCCTAACTAGTTTGTATATACTTTAATGTGAAAGGTTTACTGTAGGACAATGATTAATGGGTGGGGTTAGAGGCGTAGAGACAGCTCAGTTGGAAAACTGCTTACCTAGCATGTAGGAAGAGCCTAACTATAAATTGCAATGGCTATTAACATGAGGATAAGTCTGTGTTTTTAAGCCTCTCTCTAGAGCCCCTGTCCCTACTTTCTTTCTTCTATAGAGGAAGCCCCTCCTCGTTCTGTTACAGACACACATTTCCCTATAGCTTCCTATGCACCCATCTGCTTTTCCTCACGTCCACACCTTCCCTGTTCTGTTTTCCTTGCTCATAGCACTGTGCTATGTGTGCTTAGGGTTTGAAATATGATGTATAGGTGTGTACATACATAGTGAAATGATCTTTACAGGTTAGGTCTCCCTTTAAGTGTTACATTTTCAGAAGACTTCTCCTGACTCTTATGTGGTCAGATAGCTTGATGTTTAGTCCCATGGTTCTCCGTCCTCACCAAAGACCTTTCTAGTGGTCATCTTCTTTTGAAATTCGCTCAGCTTTTCCAAGAACGAGTTTACAGTCTTTATGGTGAATAAGCGCCCACAAGAGAGGCCTGGGCATAGCCTTTTTAATCCCACTCTGGGTGATGGTAGAAGTCTTTCCAGCTCTTCCTGCCATGCACAGCCCTCTTGGCCATAATGAGGGCTGTTAGTTTTCCAGAAGCAGCAGAAGGAATCAGGCTTTCCCAGGACTGCCTCAGAGTGTCTTGAACTTAGCCTTTTATTTCCTCTGGCCACCTATGTGCCTTGGTTGCCTAGAGTTCTACATTCTATCTCCCTTTGCTCCTGCCTTGCCTCAAGGAACCCCCATGTTCGCTACTGTAAATGCCACAAGCTTGTTCAGGACCAGGCAGTAAGCTAGGTGAGGATGACTCAAAGTTCCAGAATGTGTATGAGGATTCCGGGGCTGACACTTGCTGTACCAGCAGAGAACTAAGACAAATGTCATCTTGACCGACGATAGACAATTTAGAGGTGAGCAAGGACAAGGGTGAGGCAAACGAGACTATTTAGCAGGGTTATGCTTTCATTGCATGTGCCTTGATAAAAGAGCCCAAGTTTATAGGAAGAGAAAATGAATTCAGTTTATTTTCAGATCATATTGTTAAAATTTTCAAAATTCATACTAGTTTTATTTCTGCCAGCATTTCTGTTTGCACACACACACCAAAAAAAAAAAAAAAAAAAAAAATGGAGAAAGGAGACAGATTTTGTGGCCGATTTCTGGAGTTGTAGGAACCAGATCTCATTAAGGTCAGTGCCTCAAGCAAACTCAGAGAAAGCATTTAGATTTCAAGATGAGGAGAGAATCCAGAACCAGATTATACTACATAGATCTTAGAAACCTGGGGAGGGGTGCTAATTCAAAGAGCTTTTTATATAAAACAAGCCAAGAATCCCACCCCTGCACTCACCCTGTCCTCTCAGTGAAGAAAGATGATCTGGACTACAGTTCCCACTAGCACACGGTGGGGGTTTGCATGTAAATCCTTTCTCAGATGGGAGAACAAATAGGGGAAGTTCTGCCTAGCAAGTCAGTATAACTCGGGGGAAGTCTTTTTCCTCTTAGAAAAAGATGTCCTTGATGGTTTGCCAGAAGCACTCAGTTCTCAGGGTTAGCCTGCTTTTCCTTGTCGTCAGGATTATCCAGCATTCTCAGCCTCTTCTCCAGCCTCTCCTTCCATTCTTCTCTAAGCCTGAGGAGGAGACACCATACAGGCAGCTGGTTAGTGCATTTGTTGTCATATCTCCTGGTCCATTTGTTTCCCATTTGCTTCTTATAAATACTGTCCAAAGAAGCTCATGGCTCTTGCCAATGGGTAAAGAGCGGGAATAGTATAGGAAAGTTAGAAAAAATAAGTGAAGACTACAAATAGGTAGCTTTTCACCAGATTTAATTTAGCCTTTCCAAATTAATACTGGACTCAATGAAATTCCAGTGAAACCTCTAGTTAAAGTGTTTTTTGTAGTTATCAACGAGCCAGAAGAGCAGGCATCTGTGGGCTCAGCTGCTTGGAGGACTGAACCAAGAGGATTACTTGAGTCTAAGAGATTGAAGCCAGCCTGGGTAAACATAATAAGACTTCATTAAAAAACAATCAATCAATATTATGTGGAAAAGCAAGAAAAGAAGTAGATTAGCCAGAAGAATTTTGAAGAAGAATGAGGTTGGAGGACTTAGAGGACCCGATTTTAAGACTTATATGATACAGAGTCACCATCATTAACACACCCTGAAAAAAGAAACATACAGACAGATCAATAGAAGATGCAAACTAAGATGACAAACTAATTTGTGGACTCTGATGAATCAAAAGATGAGAAGAGGTGCTGGAGAGATGCTCGGCGGTATTACCATGATACGGGAGCACTGCTGCTCTGGCAGAGGGCCTGGGGTGGGTCCCAGCAGCCACACCAGCTCACAACCCCTTATGACTCCAGTTCCAGGGGATTGCATTCTCTCTTCTGGTCTCTTCAGATACTAGGTCCACATGTGGTACCTATACATCCATGGAGGCAAACACTCAGACACATAAAGTGAAAATAAATAAATCTTTAAACAAAATAATCTGGAAGAATCTGGAGGTACTGGAGATGAGCAATATGTATAGCAAAATGAAAATATATAAAGAAGAAAGGAAAAACCGTATTCATGCTGTCTCTCTTATGAACAATCTCAAAATGAGTATACTGTGTTCCATTCTTGCCATATCCTCATCTATTGTACTTTACTGAGAAATTCCCAAAGGTGAAATGCTACATTCAATCAACTCAATAAATATATTATGAAGGCTCTAGGCATAAAACTGGCTCCAGGGCAATTTCACCGTCTTTTTAAATTTTAATTTTTAAAATTAATCATTACTGCTGCTGCTGCTACTACTACTACTACTACTTATTATTATTATTGTTGTTGTTATTATTATTATTGGGGTGTGTGTGTGCTCATGTACATGTAGAAGTCAGAGGATAACTTTCAGTGTTGCTTCTCCTCTTCCACTCTTCCTTAGGCTTGAGAGGTAATGTGCTTTTACCTGCTGAGCTGTCTCAATGTCTCAAGCTTATTTAAAACATCTTAATTGTTGGCCCAGGAGAGCATGGGAAGAGTCTGAAAGGCTAGCCTTGTGTTTGGTAATGACTGTGCCAGCAGCATGTTAATAACCATGGTCTGAAAGTTGAAAGGTGCACAGAAGAGAGACACACATGGGAGAAAAGCATCAGGACACTGGTTTTCAGACTCAACTTTAAATAAAAGCGGGAGGTGTAAGAGTGGGGTTTGCCTGCTTGAAAAGAGATGTGAAGCATGAACCACTGCACACCTGGAATACAGCTGTTTCCCCCAGATACCTGTTGACACTGTCCACAGCATCTGCCAGAAGAGAGCTAAGAAATGATTATTTGTCGAGATTCTGTGACCTCCAATTTTCATGTCCATCTATTGGCAATTCTCCATTTCTTCTGTTACCTGCGCTACTGTTTCTTCTGTGTTATGAGGTTGTTACCTGTTCATCTGCATTCTATCTATCTATCTATCTATCTATCTATCTATCTATCTATCTATCTATCTATTGTCTGTCTATTTGTCTGCTTGTCTGTCTGGTTTTCAAACAGGCTTTCACTATGTATTGCCTTGGCTGACCTGGAACTTCTTTTGTAGATCAGGCTATCTTTGTCCTCAAAGAGATTAGCTTGCCTCTGCTCCAGAGAGCTGGTATTAAAGACTTTCATTATCACCCTTAGTTTCATCTACATTTTAATTGTTACCAAATTGTCCAATCCTGCAGTCCTATGGCTCATAGGCTCTCCTTGTCACACATCTTTGAAAGGCTCTGTATTGAAATCTTCCCCTTCCAATGACACCCGGGGTTTTCTCCGGCTCTTTGATAAAGCTGGCTGCCTTCATGATGCATCAAGCTTGATGGATTGCTTTGTACAGTCGGTATTAACATAAGAAGTACACCCTAAAGGCATCATATTATGAATAACAAAAAATATTGAAGAGATATTTGTTCAGAACTAAATACTATTACAATCAATGATAGGACTTCTTGACTGAGGTGGGTGACAAACCAGCAGTGATTTGTTACTTGATTTTGTCAAATCTTGATTTAATTGCAACCATTTGTTGGCCACAGATACAAGAGGTCAGCCAAACCTATTAATGTCATACTGTGAGAATCAGCTTGCTTTGCTGAGTTTATAATGAAGAGCATTATACATTTATTATCTGTGAGTTGTGTGTGGCACAGCTTTCCTGTCAATGAGATTTATGGTAAGTGCACACACGTATGTGCATGGGTAGAGCCAGATGTGAAACATTTGTCATCACACCATAATTTCTTTCCAATTTTTTTTTCTCTCATAGGCATTTTCCTGATAAATCTCCAGCACATCTAATCCGATCCTCTTAGAGGACCCAAATCAGCACATACAGGATAATCATTTATTATGGGAAGATGGTGTCAGAATCTGGGATTCACAACACATTTGTTCACTTTTCATAGAAGCCCTACCACTACTGCTAATCAGTGAAGGCCTGCGTTCCCTGTCCACTCAATGGCCTTCAGTGTGGTTTGCCGTTATTCCGATAGAAGGATGCTCCTTTTTGGTCACTCTCTTGCATCAGTGTCTTGCTTCCATTCAGTTGTGGGTTCTCAGTAAACTGGTGACTATAAATGCATAGGTGGTTGGTGTGTGGAAGACTGTGTGAAAAACAGTGTAGAGGTCCTGGAGAGATGGCTCAGCCGTGAGGGGCACTTGCTGCTCTTGCAAAGGATCTGTATTTGGTTTCTAGTACTCATATCAGGAGACTCACAATTGCCTGTAACTCCAGTTTCAGGGTATCTGGTACCTTTTTCTGGTCACCAGAGGCACTGCACTCTTGTGCACATATAACCACAAAGACTCACACATATACTTAAGTAAAAAGAAAATAATCTTTAAAAATGATATCCAAATACACGAGAAGAGCAGTATAGCTAGTATTAAAGAGTTTGCTTTTAGCTTAAAAATACTGGTTTCACTCTTCAAATGAAGACCAAATCATGTTTACTTATTGTTCTAGAATCTTTTGATTTATTGGGGTAGGTGTTGGCAGTTAGTATCTGGATACTGCTTGATAAGATAGAATAAGGAGATACTCTCCTTGATAACTAGGCTTAGCTAGAAAGCAGAGTGGTGAGATCCTCAAGCCCTAATGTATGCTCACGGGGAGGCAGAGAGGATCTGAGCCCAGGGATGTGGCTTTTCTGTCACATGCCTGGCATTATGCATCTCAGTTGGGAGTCTTTCCAGAAGCAGATTTAGGGAAGGAACAGTGAAAACAGAGGGAGAAGGAACAAATGGGCAGGGAGAACCTTCACACTTTCATGCTAGTTTGGGGCAAGGAAGGGATTGGGGGGGGTGGTTGGGGGGAGGAGGGATAAGGGTATCAGGAGGGCCAGCTGCTTTCCAGACACCACATAGGACAGATGCTTATCTAGGCCTGTTTCCTCTAAGCAAGATCAAAGGGTGATAACTTTTCTGGTCACACTTTAAGGGATGTGGATGGAAAAGAGGTAGATGGAGGGAGGCTCTTCTTTGGGACTTAAAAAGCTTTTAGGAGTTTAGATGATGTTGAAGGTTGGATGTGGTGGCTCATGCCTGTGATCTCAGTGCTGAGGGTATGGAGGCAAAAGGATCAGAGATTCAAGGTTATCCTCAGATATGTAGCCAGTTTGAGGCCATTCTGGACTATGTGAGCAAGTCCATGTCCCAGTGGGACTGTTACTACTTTAGGAACAAAGAACCTAGACAGACTCTGAGGAGTTGAGCTGTTCCTGCTGCTCTGAGGAACTGACCTGTGAGAGCAAGAAAGGGTCTTACATTAGACCCACAGTACTCATAGGATACATGTTTTTTGTGTGTAAATAAACAAACCCCTTTTCAATAGACTCCCAACTAAAACAAAAAATTCATTCGTCAATGAGAGAAAGACTACATTACCTTCCCTCTAAAATCCTTTATATGTGTCCTTCCAGATGTGGAAGGTTTTCATGAAATGCTTTTTCATTCAGAGATATCTCTCAAGCTAACCCTGAAACTTAGTTTGTCTTTGTATGCTGGGGTTACGATTGTAAAGAGCTGAAGAAGATTTTTTTTTTTTTTTTTTTTTTTTTTTTTTTTTTTTTTTTTTTTTTTTTTTTTTTTTTTTTTTTTTTTTTTTTTTTTTTTTTGCTTTTTTGCTTTTTTGAGACAGGGTTTCTCTGTGTAGCCCTGGCTGTCCTGGAACTCACTTTGTAGACCAGGCTGGCCTCGAACTCAGAAATCTGCCTGCCTCTGCCTCCTGAGTGCTGGGATTAAAGGCATGCACCACCACGCTCAGCCTGAAGAAGATATTTTACTTTATTCTTATTTTTATTCATTTATTTTTGAAAGACTCTATGTAGCTCAGGCTGGCCTTGATTTCTCTAGGTAGCTGAGGATGACCTTGAATTTCTGATTCTTTTACCTCCATATCCTAAGTACTAGGATTATAGCTTGTATCACCACACCCAGCTCTTGAGTAAATAATTTCAGGAAACAGAACCTTATTTATTTAAATTATTTATTATTATTAATTATTATTGTGTGCATGTTGTGTATATGTGGGTTCATGTGCTATAACAAATATATGAAGGTCAGAGGGAAACTTTGTGGAGTCAATTCCCTCCTTCAATGAATTGTTGGTTGTGGGGATCAAACTCAGGTCTTCAGGCTTAAGTGTCAAGTGCTGCCCTTACCTGCTGAGCCATCTGGACAACCCAGAACTTGATTTTTGTTTGTATTGTAGAAAGTATTGTTGATATCTGTAAGGTATGGTTCGAAGTAGGGACCACTTTGCCCTCCAGGGGACCTTTATCTCAATGTGAATGGGAATCCTGCTGACAGTCGATGTTTTGAGGCAAGAAATACTACTGAACATGTTACAAAGGTCAAGAAAGCCCTCCACTCAAATAGTTCTCTGGTTGTAAAATACTAGTAGTGTTGACAGCTGAGTGAGAAGCAGGTTATAGATGCGTTAAAGAAAGCCCATAAAGACAGTGACAATATTGAATGAGTGGTTCTATTCACCTTGATTTCTGACTTTCTATATTTTATGTTCTGACTTCTTTTTTTTTCTTTTTTAAAAAATTTATTTAATGTACATGAATGACACTGTAATTGTCCTCAGACACACCAGAAGAGGGCATCAGATTCCATTACAGATGATTGTAAGACACCTTGTGGTTGCTGGGTATTAAACTCAGGACCTCTGAAAGAGCAGTCAGTGCTTTTAACCATTGTGCCCTCTGACTTCTTTTTTGAAAAAGTCCTGGCTGGGGAGAGACTACCTCCCCCAGGAATAATTCCTCACCCTCTTTTATAAGCTAGAGACTCATGTAATGTGGGTGGATGACTTTGAACTTCTGAACCTTCTGCTTCTACCCGTCCAGTGCTTTGGGATTACAGGTGTTCGGATCACACTTAATCTGGTGCTAGCATCTGACCCAGGGCTTTGTACATTCTAGGTAAGCTCTCTAATGACTAAGCTACATTTTAGTCCCAGCAAAAGGCTCAGCCAATCTCCAAACCATCTATCTATACACGAGTGTGTAGCTTCAACCTTTCCATATTCAACGTCCACACCTGCCACCGTGCTCCCCTTTGGAAAGCATCCTAGACCCAGCACTGGAGGCTAGCCAGCCAGAAACCCACTGGGTTTGTTCAAACTAGCCAATCTTAAAGTAGCCACTCTTTCCTGCCTTGTCATGGAAATCCCTAAAGGATTACACTTTCTTCCTGTCTCCTATGTTCTGATAGGAACCTGCTCCTTCTTTGATGTGTCTGAGCAATGTAGGAGATGCCTCTCTCACACTTGTGAGTTGAATACACTTCTTTCCCTGGATATCGTGCTTTTGTTTCCTCCCTCTGTGGTATAGCATCCAGCATCCACCTGCTCCTATCAGTGAGTGATGAAAAGAATAGAGCCGCCCTCCACATCTGGTGTATTCCCAAGGAAACCTAGACAGAAAAGCAATCTCCATACTTTCTCAGAGCGCTTCTCCCTTGGCGATCTTCTTCCAGTTCTCGGTAACAAGTCTGTTTGTGAATCTCCTTTTCCCAGAAGCTTTTGAGCTCATCGCAGGTCTCGCAGCAGAAGACTTCCCTGCGCATGTACTGGCTGTTCATCCCTGCAATCTGAAAGACAAAGCATAGCCTAGTACTGCAAGTAGAGGCACTTGGATTTGGGGTGTGCTCGAATCCAGCTGAGTTTAGGCTCAGAGACGACACCTCCTCTGTCATCACACACTCAGTGGGATGACTCTACTTTTGCACTGAAGACGAGAATAATAAACAGTATTAACAGATGTAAACAGTATTCTGAAAACAGTTAAACAGCGACAGAAAAGTCATCAATAGCACTTGACCATGGTAAACTGACTCTTTAAGCAGCTGCCTTTCTTGTTGTCTTTTAGCAATTTTACTATACTGTAAGTTACTGAGAAACTGTAGTAATATAAATGATTCTAAACCACAGAAATTAAAATAAATTTTGTTCAAATGGTGCTCAAATTTTAATCTACTACAAATTTATTGATTTTTTAAAAAAATCTTTTAGTCACTTGTAATTGTGTGTGTGTGTGTGTGTGTGTGTGTGTGTGTGTGTGTAGACTTGCTTATACGTGTTCATGTGGAGACCAGAGATCAACACTTGAGACAGGGGCTTTCACTGAATTGAGAGCTTATTGATTCGGCTCGACTGGCTGACCAATATGCTCCTGGAATCTGGATTTCCCTGCATCCTCCCAATATGGGGCTATCACTCTACATGGCTTCCCCCCACCACCACCCCAGACAGGGTTTCTCTGTATAGCTCTGGCTGTCCTGGAACTCACTTTGTAGACCAGGCTGGCCTCGAACTCAGAAATCTGCCTGCCTTTGCCTTCCAAGTGCTGGGATTAAAGGCATGTGCCACCACTGCCTGGCTTATACATGGCTTTACATGGGTGTAGGCGATTCAAAGTCAGCTTCTTATGCTCGCACAGCAAGCATATTTCCTGGTAAATCTCTTCCTAGCTCTTCACTTGAAGTCTCCTTCTAGTTTTGCCATTATATGTCAAATAAATTCTTTGCCACATTTTGGTTTTGTGTTTGAAAATCATTTCAATTATACTTAAAAAAAACCCTCTGGCTTATTTTAGTTTGTGTGTATAAGTATAAAATGAGTAGACAAAGAAACCCTCTGATCCTAGTGTGCAGAGCCCAAGGTGTTTAGCAGATGTTATATTTCCCTGTCCCTCCTCAGAGTGACGTCTGCTCTTCTCTGAGCAAGATGTGTGAGAGGCATCTTCGACTCACGGTGCTGTTGCTCCTGGGAACGGCTGTGTGAGAGGGGAGGTTCTACACTCATTGTCCAGATGAGGATGCTGAGGAATAATTAGACTTTCTAGTGACTAAAACAGAGCTGAGTTTAAACCTAGGTCTGCTTTCCTTCATAGAGAACTCTTAGGGATGGCTATCGCGAGCTAATTAATTTCCCATTTTGTACATGAGGAAGCTGATGCTCAGAAGCATTAGTTAACTTTGCTTAGGTCTCACAGCTTCAGACCTCCTTCTCCACTCCTATCCTTTGAAAAAGGCAAAGTACATTCTCTCTCTGTTGAGGATCTCAGAGCTCTCCCATGACTGACAGGTACCTCCTCAGTGTTTGGATGTTTGTGACTTAGTGGGGTCTAGTTTTTAAAGAAATTGGTCTTGGTATTTTGGGTGAATTGAAGCATTTAATAGGTATTCAGTTGTTCTTAATTAGTTTAATGATTTTTCTCTAAGTGGCTGTTTATTTTTATTTTTTATTAAAAGAACTTGCTGGAAAACAAACATTGTCACTTAAGATATCCTAGGACCTAGTCAATGAAAGAAAGAAAGAGAAGAGATTTCTTTTGCCCTTTATGAGTAAGAGAACTGTTCAATTCTGGTGGCCTACTGAGATCTCTCCAGGCAGGAACAGTGCTCTCTCTGTGTGTGAACCCTGGGCTCTCTTGCCACCTGACCACATCAGTCTCCTGTCTCCAAGAGCTTGCATAACATCATTTACTTTTATTTCCATGACAATGGATTCAGTGTGAAGAATTCCAAGAAATTTCTAGTCACTGGACATTGGAAGAGAAACTATTAACAAAAATTGATTAGATTTTTACATTTTTATTCATAGAACTAAGAGGCAGAATGGTTGCCCTTCCATGTACTTGTATTCTGTGTGGGTTTAGTTGGACCTACAGGAGAATATAAGGTATTTCATTTCCTGGGGGTATACATGTGAGATAAAAGAATATTGCTTGGACTGAAGAGGTGGATCAGTGAGTAAAAGTGCTAGCTTCATAGGCTGATGACCTAAGTTTAATTTCTGGCTCACATTTGTAGTTTGAACATTCCTAAGGCAGGAAGGGAAGTGAAGGAAGGAAAATCACCAAGAAACCTGTGGGACCAGATGGCTTCAGTCTGCAGTGCAACAGAAGTAACAAGAAACATCTCACCTGAGCAAAATAGAAGGAGAGAACTGATTCTTAAAAGTTGTTCTCTGACTAGAAAATATCATCCTGAGTGAGGTAACCCAATCCCAAAAGAACACAGATGGTATGCACTCACTGATAAGTGGATATTAGCCCAGACGCTCAGAATAACCAAGATACAATTCACAAACTACATGAAACTCAAGAAGAAGGAAGACCAAAGTGTGAATACTTCCATCCTTCTTAGAAGGGGGAACAAAATACCCATGGAAGGAGTTACAGAGACAAAGTGTGCAGCAGAGACTGATGGAATGACCACCCAGAGACTGCCCCACCTGGGGATCCATCCCATATACAAGCACCAAACCCAGGTAGTATTGTGGATGCCAAGAAGTGCTTGCTGACAGGAGCCTGATATAGCTGTCTCCTGAGAGGTTCTGCCAGTGCCTGACTAATACAGAGGTGGATGCTTGCAGCCAACCACTGAATTGATCACAGGGTCCCCAATGGAGGAGTTAGAGAAAGGAATGAGGGAGCTAAAGGGGCTTGCAACCTGATTGAAAGAACAACAATATCAACCAACCAGACCCCCAGAGCTCCCAGCGACGAAGCAACTAACCAGAGAATACACATGGTGGGACTCATGGCTCCAGCTGTATATGTAGCAGAGGATGGCCTTGTTGGTCATCAATGTGAGGAGAGGCCTTTGGTCCTGTGAAGGCTCTATACTCCAGTGTAGTGGAATGCCAGGGCCAGGAAGCAGGAGTGGGTGGGTTGGGGAGCAGGGGGAGGGGGAAGGTGATAGGAGGTTTTCGGAGGGGAAACCAGGAAAGGGGATAATATTCTAAATGCAAATAAAGAAAATATCTAATAAAAAAAAAGTTGTCCTCTGATTCCCACATACAAAAACAACACATCCATCCATCCACCCATCCACCCAACAAACAAAAATACTGTTTATGCTGAGGTGGAAGGAAAGGTTTATACTCATAACCTGTAGTTTTTTTATGTGGATGTAAAGTAGTAACTCCTTAGGTGTATAGTTTAGTTATAAATTCCTTTATTACAAACACCTTTTTGGAGACAGAGTCTCATATAGCTCAGGCTGGCCTCAGATTTACTATGCTATGCTTACCTTCTTGTTCCACCTCTCAAGGATTATAGGTGTGCACACCACACTAGATTTATGTAATGCCGAGGATGGAACCTAGGGTTTTGCATACGTTAGGCAAGCATCCCATTAACTGTGCTATAGCCCCAAATTCTCCTTCTAAAACTTGAAAATTCAAATCACATATTTGGTACTCATAGAAAGGATAGTTTGGTTAAATAATTACTTATGGAAATGTTTTCTTTAATCAAAATTTAGAGTGAACATTTTAAGCCAAAGAGAGAGAGAATCATGGAGAAGAGAGGAGAGCCCAGCAGGCAGCCAACTGGTCACCTCATGAAGTCTGACATTCTCTCCATTTGACTGGAAGGTAAACTGGAAGTCATCTATTCTAGCAGACGAGGCATTAGTGGATCCAGGAACCAGGGAAATTAAATCAGCTGAAAGAAGAGAAGTTTATTCTCCCAAGGGTAAACTGAGGCTGAGTGTGCCCAAGACAAATAAAAGGCTATTAGGGATCTGCAACATGCTGGCCATTTTGGGTCCGAAAAGACTTCGGGGTTCTGTTTCTATGGAGGAGCTTCGTCTTAGGAAGGGGTCATGAACCGTGTGACAAGGCAGGCAATGGTGGGCACCCTGTGACCTGAGCGGTACCTGTACTGTTTGCATTCACAACACAATGTGTTCAAAGCAGAGTACGGCCTCATCTTGGTCATAGAGAAGATGGCTTTTGCTGAGTGTGGTCTGAGGCCTGTCTGTTGCTCCTCAGGGCCCCGGGGTGCATTCTCTATTCATAGTGTTAGCCTTGAACTCCCTCCTTCAGTGCTTCGGATTGATTACATTTAAACAGTTAGCACTGTTTTGATAGGCTGTGGAACCTTTAGGAGGTAGAGCCTTGTTGGAGGAAATGGGTCACTGGAGACTGTAGACCTTGGGATTCTACAGCTTGACCCACTTCCTGTCTGCTATCTATCTGCTTCCTGCTTACACATGTGATGTGTCTAACACTCCTGCTCTCATGCCTTCTCAACACTGTGGCCTGAAACACTCTTGAACTCCAAACCTAAATAAATCCCAATTTCTTCAAGTTGCATCTTGTTATATACTTTACCACAGCAAAAGAATAGTTACAAAATTCTTAGCTTGCCCCGCAAACATCTCCTTTTGCCTCCCACTTTTCTACTGAGTTCTTCTGCAGAGCTCTCTTTCTCACACCACAGCTGAGCATGCAAATGCTATTTGAACTTGAACTGGTCAACAGACTCCACAGCATGTCATTCCAGTAATAGCTGGGACTGGAGGGTTTTTTTTTTCACGTTATACTTCTCCCTGCAATTCCTGTACCCTGACTCACGTACCAGCTCTGCAGGCTGTGTTCTGTCAGTCAGATGTATGAGGGAACCAAGAATGAGGGCCTTGGGCTGGTTATTACCATGAAGTTGAGCCAGCAGGAGTGTTTTGTGCTCAGAGTTCCAGTTTCATGACCCATGAGACAGAGACTAATTCTTGTGACCCAGCTCACGGTACTTCACTCATAGGCTGCTTTTTCAGTCTTCAGACATGATATGCATGTTTGCAGGATGCCCACAGTCTGTTTCCCACCCACAACAAGCACGGAAAATGTCAACCACCTTGAACCACTACCTATGTATGCTTTCATCAACTTTGGTTCATACATGATATCAAATGCTTTGCTTCTTACTGACTCAGCTCACACTTGAGGTTTATTTGTTTCTGTTGCTGGGCTGTTAGGATTAGAAAACCTGAGACGATAGAATAAGAGGCTCCCCTTTTGTCCAAGGCCCAGCGTTAGAACCTGGACAGATGCTATTAGCAAAGCTTCTGGGACCACTTAGGATGTTACATCTGTGGTCAGGCTGAATAAACACACTCACTGTGTAATGCCAAGCATGCTGAAGAAGTGACCAATTTACTAAAAATGAGAGTTGTCCTCACTCGCAACTGCTCTCAGCCCTCACAGGTTATTCATAGCTGCTTGTTTAGCTGGGAGGTCGAAGCTCGGCTTTTAGTAATATGGCAACTTCTTTACCATAAAGTGCATTTTGATTTAGGCCAGATCCCCTCTCTAGTTTCTTTAGCTCTTAATACTTTTTATACTTATTGCTTCCATTGACCGTGCTAATTGTGAGTGGCACATTAGTAGCTGGCATTGGCAGCTTGGATCCTCAAGAAATAGAATTGTGGACTGGGAATGTAGCTACATTGGTAGAGTATATATGAACCTCTGTGTTCAATTCCCAGTACTAAATGAAATGTAGGATCCTGGATTGGGTCCAAGAACAGAAAAACATATGTTAGTGGAAAAACTTGGGAATCTATATAAAGTCTGTAGGGAATTTTACTATGGCAGTGTTAGCCCCATCATTTCGGTGAGTGTTCCAGGTCTATGTAAGATGTCAACATCTTAGAGGGACTGGGTGACAGATGGAGACGTACTGTATTCTTTGTAGCTTCTTCTAAATCTAAAATTATTTTAAAATAAAAAGTAAAAATAAGGTAGAAGGTAAAAAAAAGTTAAAAATAAAAAAAGTTGTCTTATAGTATACTTATGCATTCTACCACTTGCTGACCACTGTGAGTTATGAGAAGTGTTCTGGCTAAGGACTCTTCACTGCATTTAGAGGTATTCTGTCCTGGAGCTAGCAATGCCATGGATCTACCTGTGTCACAGAAAGAGCCCCAGACTCGCAGATCTGGGTCTTGGGCATTTTTCTCCATTTCCTCATCTGTAAAGTGGAATAATGTATACACATAAAGTCAGCCAGCATCCAGCTGAAGACATGGCAGGACCCAACTGTTTAGCTTCTGGCATCGTTAATGCTTAATAAAACCTTACTTTGTATTCTTTATTGTTTTAATAACATGCAAACAAGGGGTCACAAAACAGAAGCACAGGGTGTTTAAAACGTTCTTGAAAATTCTATTTAAAAAATTTTTAATTTATTTTTATTTTTCATTTTTTTCCAATTTTTATTAGATATTTTCTTAATTTACATTTCAAATGCTATTCCGAAAGTCCCCTCCCCCCTCCCTGCTCCCCTGTCCACCCACTCCCACTTCTTGGCCCTGGCGTTCCCCTGTATTGGGTCATATAAAGATTGCAGTACCAAGGGACAAAGTTTAGAGCTAAGATGAAAGGATGGATCATACAGAGACTACCCCACCAGGGGGGATCCATCCCATAATCAGTCATTAAACTCAGACACTATGGCATAGGACAGCTAGTGCCTACTTAAGGGACCCTGATATAGCTGTCTCATACAGAAGTGGATGCTCATAATCATCTATAAGATGGAACACAGGGCCCACAATGGAGAAGCTAGAGCTAGAACCCCAGGAGCTGAAGGGGTCTGCAACCCTAGAAGAGGATCAACAATATGAACTAACCAGAACCCCCTAGAGTGTGTACTGCTTTATGAGAGTCATGACACTCAGTTCCAGATGCCTGTAGCCAACAGAGTGTTGACCGATTTTTAAGTTTTTCAAAAGAAAATATATGTATATATATATATATATATATATATATATATATATATATATATATATATGAAGGTTCAATCCTATTTTAAAATATTGGCAATGAATTTTAAGACACTTTAAAGCACTGAACAGAATGTCAGAACATGTCTGCTGGCCAGACTTGTCTTTGAGTGTCCAAGTTTTGATCCCTACATGAACTAGTGAGCTCTCTGTAGACCAAATAGCTATGTTCTAGGTTCTGGGAGAAACTCTCTCTCACTCCCCTTCCACAAACTGCCAGACCAGTGGCCTTTAGATGTCACTAGTCAATGCCTTTATTTTCTCAATAGGAACAATGAGAAGAGGCTACATACCTCCTCTGAGGCAGTGGACTCTAGTGACTCTGATCTTAAACATTTTTGGTAGAAGAATCTGAGGGCAACGAGGGGTCACTCATTTGGTAAAATGCTTGCCTTGTAAACACTAGAGTGTAAATTCAATCCCTGGAATGCAGGTTAAAAAAATCAAAATTCAGGCCTCAGGAGATGACTCAGTGGATGAGAAGACCTGAGTTTGAATTCCCAATACCCATGTTGAAGTTGAGAATGGCTGCCTGTGCCTGTAACCCTAGCAACAGGGGACAAAGTCAGATCCCAGGTGGGGTGGCTCACTGGCAAGCTAGTCTAATGTGCAATGTATAGCTTTGGATTTAGTGAGAGGCCCTATCTCAAGGCAATAAAACTAAGAGTGATAGAGGCATACCAGACAAGCAGTCTACCAACTGACCTACATTCCTAGGCTATAGTTAGCTTTAAAATACATGTTTAAATACATTTTATTTTATGGGGATTATTGACCTATAATTGAAAAGATGCTTTCTTTTAAATTTTTGTAAAGATACTTTAATTCTTTCATTATAAATTTATGAACTGAGGCATGTGTGT
>LR749648.1:1744739-1801580 GCA_902729485.2 Mus minutoides
ATATATATATATATATATATATATATATATATATATATATATATATGGGGAGGGGAAGGGCAAACAGAAGTATATCAACCTTTAGCAAAAGAGACTGCTCTTATGTAAGTGGCTCTATTTCTTTCCTTGCAACAGCCCCCTGCAAAAAGTTTTTTTTTTTTTAATTTGATTTCTTTCTTTTTGAAGCTAGGTCTGATGTAGCTAGCCTAGCTGGTCTCAAACTCTTTATATAGATGAGGGTGACCTTGAAATCATGATCTTCCCGAGTGCTGGGATCACAGGTGTGAGCCCCTACCCTAGATTTCAACTGGTGGTTCTCAAATGTACTTACTGATTAACTTCCCTTAAGAGTCCTAGAACTCATTGCCAGATAAACTTTACACTAAAAAGCCACTTAAGTAACATTTTGTTGTAAGTTGACTTTGTAGGCCTCATACAATCTCTCTAATGAGGGAACACAAAATAGCCAACTGTAAAAACACAGACAAACAAAATTCTACAGCTTAATTTTTCAAGTCCCAGATTACTCACTCAAGTGAAAACCTCAAATTAATTTTTAATCCTTCTATCCATCAGCTTCCTGAGGCACTTCTGTGGTCTGGCACCTCTAACAAATGTTTCTTGGGATAAATTTATCCATCAATCAACATGAGATATATTCCTTATTTTGGTTAATCTTCACAGAGCCTTACTCTGAGATTGACACGGATTCTTGTCTTTTTCACAGTCTTGAACTTGAAATTCACACACCATTGACATTTAGGGAGAAGAAAACCAGAGATTTAAAAAAAAAAAAAAGCAAAACAAAAAAAACCCCAAACCCTCAACTCATCGAAGATATTTCAACTGGCTACAGAACTGTATTCCCACAACCTGACAACACAAGCTCAACGCATATACCTTAAAGATGAATCGGCAGGTGAACGGATATCCTGCTAGGGTGTAAAGAAGGGCAAGTGTCCTGGTTTCTGCCTCCTCAGCTCCGCCTGGGGAAAGCCACGCACTATTCTGAATCCCCATTGTTGGAGCTTTTTATATATGGAGTAGAAGGAGTGACAGAAATCCCTCAGCCTTTCAAGGTCATTCGAGCCAAATTAGTAGTAGAATCAGGCAATATCTCTCCAGGGACACTGTAGCCTTCCCTCACGGTGAGAGATGGTTCTAAAGAAATCCCATCTCTCCCTCCCCTGCCTGCTCCTGAGCAGGCAAGCTTCTGTTTTGGCAGTTTCTCATGAATGCTATGACTTGGCCAGAACCTAGAGAGGTAGTTTAGAACACGCATGGATTACCCATTTGCCTTGTTGCTCTGTGACTTGTGAAAAGCCATTCTCTGCCCCTTAGTGTGCAAAGGGGACTGGAATGGTGGGACGAGCCACACTTGGGTATAATCTTACAGGAAGATTTAGTGAGGCATCTTGTTCTTTGGAGCCATTAATCCTTGAATAGAATCGGTGATGACATATCACGGCCTGCTAGTACTCTACCAGCTGGGAAGGAATTGACCCCTAGTGAGTGTTTTCCAATCAAACGCATCCAAGTGAGATCGACTTCTCCTTTTAGAGTGGCTCTTGTCCCATCACGGAGAAGCACACTTTGTCCTTAGGAAAAACATTTGGAACAGTGACTGATCTGGTCACAGAAATAGCTCTGGTTTTCATCAAATCCTTTGACTATGCTGCTAATTGCAAACCCATTACTTGGTTCAGTGGGCTATAAATCTGCAACTCACATTACATGTCACAATTCATCTAATATTGATATGCAGATTTCAACTTGCTGAAATGGTAATATTTAATGGTGAGTCTGCAAAAGTACCTTAATAAGGGCACTCACTATAAACTGGATGCCTCATTTAAAAGTAGAAATAAGTTCTACCACAGAATTTTCTTTTTTAATTACAAGGAGAAAAGTTAGCTTGAAAAAAAATTTTTTTTTCTGGAAATTCTCTGCACACAAGCAACAATTTAAAAAAAAAAACAATGAAAACATTTCCAAGGAATACATTGACACTGCAGTGAGACTCACAATGTTTATATCTTAAAACTTCAAATGAATGCTAATATTTTATATTTTATGAATATATTTCAAATTAAGAAAATACAGTAAAACCAAATAGCAAAGCATTATAAAATAATTGCCTTTTTTATTTCCCTCTATCCTCTCCTCTTCCTTTCCTCCCTAGACTCCCTCCCTTCCTTTCTCCCTTCCTCTTTTCTCCCTCCTCCCTCTCTCAGTCCTCCTTCCTCCCTCTTTCCTCCCTCCCTCTTCTCTCCTTCTTTCCTCCTTCCTTCCTTTTCCTTTTCTTTTTCTTCTTATTTTCTCTTTATCATATGGTGCAAAAGCTACAAAGACTGATTATATGAGATTCTTCATTCTTACTTGAAGCTATGAGAAAAAAAAATTCAAGGGAAACATCAAAATTTTTTTCTCATGGGCTGTGACTATACTTGGGAATTCTGCATTCAATCCACTGATAGAGAATCTTGCAGCTAACAAGTATTCTTTTAATTTCTTATTAGCTTTATTAGTTTGTTTCAAATGTATTTGGTCCACATGTATGTAAGTGGATCACAGATTTGCTTGGTGCCTTCAGAAGTTAGGAGAAGCCATCAGATTCACTGGACTTAGGTAAACCACCATGTTGGTGATGGGAATAAAACCTGGGTCCTGTGCAAGAGTAACAAATGCTTTTAACCACCGAGTCCTCTCTCTAGCCCCAATTGGTCCATTTTAAAGAACTGTCCCTTATGTTCTTAGTTCAACCAAGATTTAATCTACAAGAATATTGTCCACATTTGGATCTTACTTTTGCACTCTGTTTACTTGGGAAGACACTGGCTCAGCGAGACTATCACATAACTGAAGAGTGGCAGTTAGGATCTGAACTGAGACTGTTGAACTCTCATTTCCTGCCTAAAAGATCTCATTCAGCAATTACAAGAAAGCCCATGCCTCAGGCAAAACTCACAGCACTTTTACCCATTCACCTACTATGAAAGGAGAGTATTTCAAAAAGGAAGAAATTCATAGACAGACACTCATGCCAGAACCTATTCAGAACTCCTCCTTCTGGAAGGCCATCACTGATAACAAGAGTAGTCTGTGGCCTAGTTAGTGCCTAAACAGGGTCAGGAGAAAAGCCAGGACACCCAACTGAGAAGAAAACACTTCAAATCTACATGTAGGCACTTACTTCAAAATTTCAAGGTGTACTGTTCCATGTGTAGTTTTTGGCACGAAGACATGGTAATTGCATAGATTCCTTCTTTGCCTTTATTGTAAAACTGGAGACTTAGTTGGGCTTTTATTTAAACTTTACTTTATGCCAAAGAATGTACATCTCACTTTACATTTAATTTTTTTTTTATTTTCAAAAATTTCTCTTTTTTTTTGAATGGCAAATTATAAATTTCCCCCAAACAACTCCCTTCCCCCAAAATACAATTAAAAATTTGATTTTGGTCATTATAGAAAGTGAACTTGGGTCCTTATACATGCTAGGCAGGTGTTCTATTGCTAAGCTAAATCCAGGCTGATTGTGTTTATTTTTATCATAGTATTGGCTGTCAAAGTAAATAAAACCAAATAATAGGAACATATCTAGTTGCATTTACATGAACAGACATACAATATACATATATTGAACACTTACATTCATATGTTGAGTGTATATAAAATGGACTGTTACATACCACATTTGATAATGGTTTTCTCAAAGTTACTGGCCAACAACAGTTTTAATTCTTTGAGAAAAAGATTTATTTTATTATTTACTTATGTACATGTACATGTGCATGTGCAGGGGCCTGAAGGTGCTCAGGGAGGCTGGAAGAGGGCATCAGATCCCCCAGAGCTGGAATTATAGATGGTTGTGAGCAGTTAGTTCATCCTGGGTACTGGACCTGAACTCTGGTCCTTTGAAGGACTAGTTGTTGGGGGACCTGCATGAAGACCAAGCTGCACATCTGCTATATGTGTGCGGGGTTGGGGGGATGAAAAACATTATTACATGTCTGTGAAAATAATAACTTCAAAGGAATTTTAGAAAATTAGAATGAAAACCTCTAACTATCATTTATATTTCCCAACTCAGAAGGCATGTGGGGAAATATGATTATCCCAGGTCTTTAGACTGTCAGCTGAAGTGGGAGGGCTGCTGGTTTTCTGGTTGGATGAGTTAATGATTTGTAAGGTCTGTGTGGTCATGAGAAGATAGCACAGGATTTGAGGAGGCAGTGACCAGTCTCTGTGAATTCTCCAGACCTATTTCCTCTGCGCCCCCCTTTCTTTTCCTGTTTAGAGCAGTTTATTTTAAGCTCCCCAAACTATAAACAGCCCAAATTTCCATCATCAAATATATTTTTTACTTTTTTTTTTTTTACAGTCCAGTCATTAACCCCCTGGGGCCACCCTCTTACAGTTCCTTATCCCATTCCTCCCCTTCCCACTCTCTAAGAAGTTGTCCCCACACCTCTCCCCTATTCCCTGCCAGACCTCCCCAATCCCTTGGGACCTCAGGTAGTTCTCTGCTTATATGTGTCTGAGGGGGTGGGGCGGTGGCAGCGGTGGCTTAGACTAGCTAGTATATGTTGCCTGGTTGGTGGCTCAGTGTCTGAGAGATCTCAGGGGTTTTGGACCCCTTTTTATAACACTGTAAGAATTTGGGAGTCTGCATGAAACCATAAATTCTGTTGTAGTGCCAGAGAAAGCAGACTTTATTTGTTGAGGAGCTGTGGAGATATGGTTGGAGTCAGAGAGGAACCTGGTTTCTTTTCCAGGCTTGGGCAGCGACTTATCTTAGCAAACTTCTCATCTACTCTTCTTGTGGGGCAGGGGTGCAGGTGGGACTTTCCTGGCACCCCAACCTGACAGAGCTGCAGGGGTGGACTATGACATCACAATACCCCAACTAGAACAGGTCTGTTACTGAGTTCAGAGAACCGAAGAAAAGATATCTCTTTCCTGTCCTCCACATATGTCATAGAATTAGATACAACAGATTGGTCTACTGACAGTCATTTTGTTGTTTTGCAGTAGCATAAATAAGCCTGATGTTTGTAGGCTAAGGCATATGCTGCCGAAGGAAAGAATAACTTAGTCAAAGGGGTTCTGAAATTGTCGTAGGAGGTTCACAGGAAACAACATCACTTAATGACTATGCCTGATGTCACCCTAACTTAATGACTGTGCCTGATGTCACCCTAACTTAATGACTGTGCCTGCTGTCACCCTAACTTAATGACTGTGCCTGATGTCACCCTAACTTAATGACTGTGCCTGGTGTCACCCTAACTTAATGACTATGCCTGATGTCACCCTAACAATGACTGTGCCTGATGTCACCCTAACTTAATGACTGTGCCTGATGTCACCCTAACTTTAGCCCATATTCCACATCTCCTCAGTCTTCTGGAGCAGATGAGAGGCTGTGTGCTTGTTGTGAAAACACAGCTTAGGTCTATATCCCCATAGTACCTTCTAACTAGTTATTAGCCCCATATCAATTCTGATGTAGAAATCATGAAGCTGCCTGTGCAGGGAGCACATAGCCAGTTTCCACAGCCTGAAGAGAAGCTGCAAAGAAGCGGAGAGAACTCCCAAGGAGAACTAAGTACAGAAAGGAAAACAAATGCCAGAGACTCACAAAAGCATGATTTAAAAATCACCAAGCTATCTATTTGCTATAAAGCAGAGTGGTTGCTGGTAAGGACCAGAGAGCAATCTTGGATAATTAATCTGAAAAACCACAAACAGGAAAACACGAATGAGTGGAATCTATGGGAATATGCAAATAGTAGTGATTCAGAAGTTTAAAACAAACAAACAAACAAACAAACAAACAAACAAAAAAAGGAGCAGATGGAAGAAAAATTAGAAGGAAGGTTCTCTAACTGAAGTCTGTAGGGTGAATAAATCCATCCATCCCCAGGGTAGACAAAGCAATTCCACCTAGAAATATCCTGGCAAAATTCCTGAATTACAAGGACAAAGGAGAGGTAGACTACAATTCTGTTGTGATTGGAAATCAAAATGCACCCCACAGGCTCACTGCTTGAATACTTGGTGCTCTGCTCAGCTGTTGTCCCTGGTGTGGAACCTTTAGTAGCCTTGGAGGAGGGAGTAGGTTGAGGCAGGGTTTGAGGCTCTCTAGGCCTGCCCCACTTCCTGCTTGCTTTCTCTCTTGCTTTCTAGCCTTGGATGCACCTGACCCACCATCCTTCTACTGCTGCTAAGCCTTCCCAAATCCTGATGGAATGACTCCCTTGAACTACAAGCCAAAATAAGCCTGTATTCCCTACATTGCTTCCTGGTCAGGGATTTTGCCACAGCAACGAGAAAAGTAACAAATACTGATTCCAAAGTAAATGAGAAAGCTCTATAGACAAAAGAGGAAGTCTGACCAGCATTCTTAACGAATTAAGGGACATGAACCATATACCCATCAGAGAAAAAGAAAGACTCTCAAAGTGTACATATTCGCCACTGTTGATAAAATCTTGTAAACATGGCGTCTAATGCAGAAAGTGTTCTTGAGGAGGATGAGGGTAGGAAAAGGGTGCTGAGATAAGGCTCTTATCCAATGGATAATAATGATGGGAAATGAGATTATGAATCAAAAGTGACATACTCTAAGAGGAAAGCTAATAGAAGCAGGGACTGAAAAATTAATTATCTGGCTTTGAAAGAGAAGTGTTTGTGGGGAACAGGGGCTGTGGAAGAGAAAGCTGTCTCAGAGTTTGTCTTGGTGGGGAGGGGAAGTGGGCAAGAAGATGAGCTGTAAGGGAGAGGAGGAGGGGAACAGAGAGAGGAGGAGGTGGGCAGAGAGAGGAGGAGGAGAGCAGAGAGAGGAGGAGGGGAGCAGAGAGAGGAGGAGGGGAGCAGAGAGAGGAGGAATGCACCAGAGGAGGCAAAGGGCCAAGGAGGCTGCCATGGGTGCTGTTTATTTGCAGGCTATCTGAGACTGTTCGCCCATGAAGCAGATGTCAGGGACACGGTGCTGAGGAGTTCTTGTTTGTTCCGCCGGTGCTTTCTCTGTGAATCTGTGCTGTGCACAGCATCTGCTGGGTTCTAGGGAAGCAGAGGCTCTGTCCACGTCACTGTTGCCTACGGTGACAGCACGAAGCAGCACCTCTTTTGGTGATGAATAGCAATGTGGAAGTGTAAGTTGAATTAAACCCTTTCCTCCCCAGCTTGCTTCTTGGTCATGATGTTTTGTGCAGGAATAGAAACCCTGACTAAGACATGGGGAGAAGTTGGAGGGAGGTAGAAGGGGGTGAGTAATGTATGAAACTTTCAAAGAACACATAAAAATAGTATTTTTTTTCTCCTTGTTATTTTTAAGCCTAGGTTTATGGAGGCTGCATAGTTAGTTAGCAACTACTGATCAGTCATGAGTGTGTGTGAAGCTTTGAGTCTGTAAGTCTTCAGTTGTTGATGGAAGAGAATGCATTGAAGAATTAGGGTGTGTCCAAGATATCACATTCCAAATCTTCATGATCCAGCTTACAGTTTCAGAGTTTCAGTTCATAACATCATGATGTGAAGCATGGCATCTCGTAGGTAGACTTAGTGCTGGAGGAGCCAAGAGTTCTACATCTTGATCTGAAGGTAGCCAGGAGACTATTTTCCTCACTGGGCAAAGCATAAGGGGCCTGTACTGGCTAGGTTTGTGTCAACTTGACACAGCTGAGGTTATCACAGAGAAAGGAGCTTCAGTTGGGAAAATGCCTCCATGAGATCTAGCTGTGAGGCATTTTCTCAATTAGTGATCAAGGGCCCCTTGGGGGTGGGACCATCTCTGGGCTGGCAGTCTTGGGTTCTAGAAGAGAGCAGGCTGAGCAAGCCAGGGAAAGCAAGCCAGTAAAGAACATCCCTCCATGGCTTCTGCATCAGCTCCTGCTTGAGTTCCAGTCCTGACTTCCTTTGATGAACAGCAGTATGGAAGTGTAAGCCGAATAAACCCTTTCCTCCCCAACTTGCTTCTTGGTCATGGTGTTTGTGCAGGAATAGAAACCCTGACTAAGACAGGGCCTCAAAGCCGACTTACACGGTGACACACTTCCTTCAACAAAGCCACACCTCCTCCAATGAGGCCACATCTCCTAATAGGGCCACTCCCTATGGGCCAGGCATTTAAACACATGAATCTATGGTGATTAAACCTATTCAAACCACCACATCAGGTTACTAAATAAATAAATAAAAAATAAATAAATGGCACATAGCCTCATATTAAGACTGGACTAGGCAACCCAGCAGGAAGAAAGGGGTCACAAAAGCAGGCAAAAGAATCATGGGTAGGCCCTGCTTCCACTGTAGGAATCCTTCAAGAACACCAAGCTACACAACCATAACATATATGCAGAGGACCTAGGTCAGATCCATACAGACTTTCTAATTGTCAGCTCAGACTCTAAGCCCCTATGAGCCCTGGTTAATCAGTTCTGTGGACCATGTTCTCCTGGTGTCCTTAATCCTTCTGGCTCCTACAATCTTTCTTCCCCCTTTCCACAGGATTCCCCCATTTCTATGAAATCTCAACCACAAGAATCTGTTAACAGTGTTGCTGAATTAAATCCTCTTATTTAGAGACAAGGTTTCACTATGTAACTCTGGCTGGCTTAAAAATTACTGTGTAGATCAGGCTGGCTTTACCTCACAGAGATCTACTGTCTTCTTCTTCTTCTTCTTCTTCTTCTTCTTCTTCTTCTTCTTCTTCTTCTTCTTCTTCTTCTTCTTCTTCTTCTTCTTCTTCCTCCTCCTCCTCTTCCTCCTCCTCCTCCTCCTCCTCCTCCTCCTCTTCTTCTTCTTCTTCTTCTTCTTCTTCTTCTTCTTCTTCTTCTTCTTCTTCTTCTTTCTTCTTCTTCGTTTTTCTAGACAGGATTTCTCTGTATAGCTCTGGCAGTCCTGAAACTCACTCTGTAGACCAGGCTGGCCTTGAACTCAGAAATCCTCCTACTTCTGCCTCTCAAGTTCTGGGATTAAAGGCATGTGCCACCACTGCCCAGCCAAGATCTACTGTCTTCTACCTCCCAAGTGGTGGGATTAAAGGTGTGCACCACCATACCCAGCTAAATCCCATTTTTAAATCCAGAGATTAAAGACAAACTAGTAGGGAAACTGGTTACAAGGAGAGTCTTAAATTGTCTTTTCCTTCTCTCGTCCAGATTTCAACTCCAACCATAACGTCTAACAAGACATTTTCTGCAAAGATTTAAACATATGTTTTCATAAGGAAAAAGAATTTCATCAGGAATAGTTATGTGTAACTTCTTTTATTAGTACTCATTAGTGTCTCTCACTTGAAAACATGCCAATTAGTATTGTTGTTGTGCCTGCTTTTAAAAAACTATTTTTTTAAAGCTGCAGTTAATTTTTAAAGCTGCAGTTAATGACAGTGGCATTTAGACACAAAGTGTTTCTAACAGGAAAGGAAAAAAATTCCTTATATTTTTCTAAGCAATTTTTTTTGTATTGCCTCACTATTTGGAAATCGTGACAAAATATTGTTAATGTAGTTTCTTATTTTCTGAACTCATTTAAGGGTTGGTTGTTTGGAAGAGGTCCCATCGGTTGCACAGTGAACTTTTCCTAACAGCATACATACCCTGTGTGGGAGGAATGTAACTTCTACATGGTTGCCCATGTTCTGGTTCATATTGATGTCTAAAGTCCAGATGGGTCTGTGGGGAGGCCTTTTGGGCTGTAGCACTTAATTTCCTGTCATACATTTTGTGTTTCTCCAAAGCTTTCAATAAAACATTGACATCTGAGACTGAAAATGACTGAATACCTAAATACTTTAAAAACATGTAATCTATCCACAAAAGTATAAATAAGATATATCTTATAGTCTCCAGTAGATTGTGTGAAATTCCAAGTTGGTCATAAACAGTAGCCTGGAAAATAAAAGTTTTTATTTTTATTATATTTTATTTTAATGGCAGAAGTTCAGAACCCGAAATAAATATGGAAGCAGCAATTCACACTGGCATAAAAACTTACCTTCAAACATATTAAAGCTGAGTGGTTTACTTTTTAAAAAAACAATCAGCCAGGCGTGGTGGTGCACGCCTTTAATCCCAGCACTTGGGAGGCAGAGACAGGCGGATTTCTGAGTTTGAGGCCAGCCTGGTCTACAGAGTGAGTTCCAGGACAGCCATGGCTACACAGAGAAACCCTGTCTCGAAAAACAAAAAAAAAAAACAAAACAAAAAAAAAAAAATCACCTGAAGATTTTGGTTGATACTGGCAGTATTAGAAAGGTTTGCCAGACACAAGATAAAGTGCAGCTTTTGCAGTTCAAAGGATATTAATGAGTATACATTGAGGGTTAGCCTTATAATTCTGTTGTCCCCATTAGCTGGATGGTCTCTGTCCTTATTGACACAGTGGCTCAGCTCACACAGCTAATGAGGTTATGTTCCCTTTGTCTCAGAATATTGAAGAAAGACTTCCAAGGCAGGTATATCCGGATAGCTCTGTATCTGAGAATCTCTCTGGCCCAGCCTTGTGGGATCAGAGCATTGAGTGGATTAGAAAATGTCAGGAGCGAAAGGCCTTTAATCCCAGGATTCTGAAGCAAGGAGATCTCTGAATTCAAGGTCAGCCTGGAACAAATTAAATCTCAGGTCTAGGCGTGGTGGTACACACCTTTAGTCTGGGCCACACCTTCTGCTAGAGGCCCTATATAAGGACATTGGAAGAAGAAAGACTCACTCTCTGGACTGCTGCATCAACTTGCCAGCAAATCCGTTGGAACCTCTTTCTACAGAAGACCAGTTGAAACAACTACCCTCGTGGGACTGAGAAACTTCCCGATTCTTGGACTTCCCATGCACAGCTGACCTTTGTTGGGTTATTTGGACTACAGACCAGTGACTGCCAGCTCAAAGAACTAACTGCAAAGCCTCTAGAGGCCTGTTTGGTCAGGGCACGTGTGCACTGAGCATTTTTTCCATTGTGTTCCTNAAAGGCCCGATAAAGAGACGGTTAAAGAAATAACAGAAAGGACAAGAATAACCTTGGAGAAGATAATATCAAGGAAGGTTGATACGGCCAAACCTGTTCATGCAGCTGAGAAGTATACCCCTGCTAAGTATATCCACTACACGCCAACTCAACAAGGAGGAACATTCAATTCTGGACCTAAACAGAGGGTTATTCGGATCGTAGAAATGCAGGAAGACCCAATGGAGCCTCCTCCTGTACCTGTAATGCACTCTCCTCCTCGGAAGAGCACCATGAAAGAACAGCAGGAGTGGAAGATCCCTCCATGTATATCTAAGTGGAAGAACTCGAAGGGTTATACGATTCCACTGGATAAACGGCTGGCTGCTGATGGAAGAGGACTTCTGACTGTCCACATAAATGAAAAATTTGGCAAGCTAGCTGAAGTGCTATACATTGGTGAGCGGAAGGCTCGAGAAGCCGTGCAAATGCGAGCACAAGTAGAGAGAAAGGTGGCTCAAAAAGAAAAGGAGAAACACGAAGAGAAACTTAGAGAAATGGCCCAGAAAGCCAGAGAAAGGAGAGCTGGGATCAAAACCCACGTGGAAAAAGAGAATGGCGAGGCCGGTGAAAGAGATGAAATCCGTCATGATCGGCGAAAAGAGAGGCAGCACGACCGGAACCTTTCCAGGGCAGCTCCTGATAAGAGGCCAAGACTACAGAGAAATGAAAACCGAGATATCTGTGAAGTCATTGCTCTTGGTGTGCCCAATTCTCGAACTTCCAATGAAGTTCAATATGACCAAAGGCTCTTCAATCAATCCGAGGGTATGTGCAGTGGATTTGCAGGTGGAGAAGATGAAATTTACAATGTTTATGATCAGGCCTGGAAAGGTGGCAAAGATATGGCTCAGAGTATCTACAGGCCCAGTAAAAGTATGGACAAGGACATGCATGGTGATGAACTCGAAACCAGGATAAAGACCAACAGATTTGTTCCTGATAAGGCATTTTCTGGTTCAGACCTTAGACAGAGAGCGGCTCTTCCTGGTCAAGTCAAACTCCTTCTAGGAAAACCAAACCTGTTCAAAAATCTTCTTCGTTTTGTCGTGGCACCGAGATTTTCTGCGTTTGATAGCAGTCACCCCAAGGTACGTGAGAATGAAGGCAAGAAGCAGAGGAAGGAGTAGATGGGCCTCTTAAAACTAAATCTGACACAGATGGCAGAGGACTGCCTGGACTGGCCTCAGTGAGAGAAGATGCACCTAACCCTCGAGACACTTGAGACCCCAGGGAGTGGGGGACAACCTCATGAAGCAGGGGGAAGAAGAATGGGATGAGGAACTGTCGGAGGGGGGACATGGAGGGGAATAAAGACTGGACTGTAAAAAAGAAAAAGATTAAAGATAAAAAACAAAACAAAACCAGAAAACAAATCTGTGATAGATCCCTGCCTCTGTTTTATTTCAGGAGATAGAAGGGTTGAATATTCTACATTGGAGTAGTTATTTATAAAGAATGGGTTATGTTTGTGCTTCTCCAATCTTGCAGCGCTTACAGAAAACACTTCCCCACACAGAATTGATACTACTTCCTTGTGTGTGACAGTAATCTAGGGGTAAAATTTTCTGTAAGAACTATATGAATAACTTCACCCTAAATGGTGAGTGGGATGATGTTCACACACTGGAACTATGCTAGCAGATGCATTTGCCCTGTTGTGCACTTCTACCATGCTATGGGGAAACTAAGGTCTTGCTTAGTGCAGCTTGTTTCAAAAAAAAAAAAAAAAAAAAAGCCAGAAGTTGGGACTCAACTCAAGCTGCCCTGAGTTTACAACCTATTAGAAAAGGATGAGGCTGATGCCTTTATTCCCTCAGCTAGGGAGAGTCCTGGCTGTGTACCAGGCTTCTGTTGTAATGGGGTTACTGGTGTCAGTATGATAAGTGATCTCAGGAAGGGGAATTATTTTGTAAAAGTTATGATGTGTTCCCTTTACTCTTTCTGTTCCTTAGAAAATAATTTAAATAAAAAGGACTAAATAGCTATTCCTCTTCAGACAACCACTTCTCTTTCCATATAAACAAAACCTCTGGTTGACTTCCAATTCATAAGCTGTATTATTTTTTAGTTACTAGTTTTGACTTAGCAAGAAATAACTAAGCATCAGGGTCTTGGTGGAGATCCAAGGGCCACAGGAGTGTCTGGAAGCCCTGGGGCCACAGGAGTGTCTGGAAGCCCTGGGCACATTCACTTCTGAGCTGCTAGCATTAATTTGGAGGCACTCTGGTTCAGCGGGTATGGTGGTTTGAATATGCTTGGTCCATAAGGAGTGGTACTGTTAGCAGGTGTGGCCTTGTTGGAGGAAGTGTGTTACTGTGGCCTTTGAAGGTTTCCTATGCTCAGGCTGCACCCATTGTAGAAGAGAGCTTCCTCCTAGCTGTCTGAGGATGTCAGTCTCTTCTGGTTGCCTTTGGGCCAAGATGCAGAACTCCCAGTACCTTTAGTGCCATGCCTTCCTGGATGCTGCCATGCTTCCCACCATGATGACAATGGACTGAACCTCTGATCTGTATGCCTTTAGAAGACTTGCCTCAGTCATGGTATCTCTTCACAGCAATGGAAACCCTAAGACAGTGGGTGTAGGGGTGGGAGTGGGGGTGGGGATGGGGACTGTTGTGGTTTGATATACACATTCCTCAGTGGACCAGTTGTGGTAGAAGCTGTGAGGATGGCCAAAGGTAAAGTTGGAACTCATAAATTTGGCATTATTGTAGGAGGCTTAACAAGAAGAAGGGCAGAAACATGTGATGAAAGTCACAGTAAAGACAGAATATTTAAAGTCTTTTCAACTTCATAGAAGATCTTGGCAATCCAGTGTTTCTACTACTTTAGTGTATTACACTGAAATATATAGGAACATTTGGCTGTTGCCCATCTTCTTAGCTCCATTTTCCACAATAGTTATAAGGTAGAAGCAGATTTGCAAACCATGTCATAAAGATACACTGGACCTTATTCAGTCTTATAGGGAAGGAAATTCTGACAGTGCCTCATTTACAAAACAAGGATGCAAATGTTCCTTTCCTCTCCTTGGGTGAAGTGAGATGAGAGTTTTATGCAAGTTGTATGAATACAGGATTTATACTGAGGCTAGAGTGTTTCTTTCTCTGTCCTAATCTCTACAGCTAGACCTGGAAAGTTCTAGCCTCCATACAATCTAATCTTCCAAACTGACTGATTCACTCTATCTTTTTTTTTTCTACTTTCGACTGAATTGTTCTGCCTGGCCTCATATTACCTTTGGCAATATGTTCTACTTTTCTGGCTCCTTTTCATACTCTTGCTCATTCTGTCTTCACCTGTGTCTAGCTTGTTCTTTCTGTAACCTATCTCTGTAAAACTTTCCCAGCAGTAAAAGTGCCATATTCACACACCACACCACCACACTTTCTTCTCTCTCCCTGCTCTTAAGGAGGCTCTCTTCCTCAGCTGTTGTCATGTGAGTTGGGCATAGACTATCTCAGACTCATTCTGTCAAATCCTTTTCTGATTCACCACTTTGTCTGCCTTTCAATTAGACATCACTTTCAAACATGGCTACTTCCTTCTATTAACTAACCTTATCTTCATCGTTAAGGATTAAAGGAGTATACTAAAGGCATGTCTGTACTTCAGCAGGATCATAATGTAATCTAGGGCATGTCTATATTCCAACCAGATTGTATCTTTGGATGTGATCCCTTGCCAGAGCAACCGTGTTGCTGGATTAAAATTCACCTATACAAAGATGATGTGCTAAGTAAGATACACTACTCAAAAAAGGATGTATATTGTGTGAGTCTACTTGTGGCAGTTATCTAAAATACTCAAACTCATAGAGCCAGACTTTTGAATGGTGTTTATGAAGGCCTGGGGAGAGAGAGAAATGTTGACTTAGTGTTCAGCAGGAGTCGTTGTAGTTGGAGGACATGAAAAAGTTCTGCAGATGGATTGTGTTAATGGTCATCAAACAGTATGAATGCACTGAATGGCACTGAACTGTACACTGAGAATGGTTAAGTAGCATTATATTAGGTGTGTTTTGTTATAGTGACTTATTTTTTTGAGAAATGCTTTCTGTTATCTACAATATCATGTTGATTAGTTTAGTTGCCAGCCTGGCAGAGTCTAGAATCATCTGAGAAGGGAAGTCTCTGTATAGAATTGTCTAGATCAGGCTGGCTTGTGAGCATGTCTGTGGTTGATTGTCTTGATTATTAATTGATATGGAAAGACCCAGCCCACTGTGTGTGGCACTGTTCTCTAAGCAAGTGGTTCTGAACAATGAAAGTACAGAGCACAAATAACCAGGCATGCATTCATTCTCTCTGTGTTCTCCTCTGTGGATGTCATGTCCTAGTTCCTTCCTTGACTTCCCTGCATGGTGGATTATAGCCTGCAATAGTAAGCCAGAAAGGCCCTTTCCCCATTAAGTTGCTTTTTTCCAGGGTGTTTTATCGCAACAACATAATGAAACTAAGACAAGCTTATGTACTAATTCTCATGAGTGGTTCTGTAAGGTTAGACTTCTTTGGAAGAGTCTCTGAGCTCACTGAGCCAAGAGTCCTATAACCTGTTCCTCCACTTTGAGCTTTGGCTCATTTATTTATAATGGCTCATTTAATACTTATTGAATAAGTAAAGAACTTAATTTGGATTTGACAGTTTAATGGACACACAAAAAAATGCTAGCTGTTAGAATCACTGTGTGACTCTTACTCCTAGTCTCTAGTTAGGAATCAGAAGGTGGATTGTTGAGGAATCCCTGCTCCCTGACACACACGGACATTTAAAACTCAGCATACTCCTGAGAACTTTGGTCTTCATGTTAACTGTAGTGTTGTTTAGGTAAAATGCTCTTTCTTTGGTTTGGTTCCTTCATTGGGTCCTTGTGAAAGGATCGTTATTAAAGGATCCAAATAAAAAAACCTCTTCACCATCCACAGGGACCCATGAATTTGTAAATGCTTTATGGAACTCAACCCATTTGAATACACACACATCCTGAAGTGCTTGAGATTGTGAGGGTGGGATATGTCTACCTACTACCCATGGAGACTGCCATCCCTCACATCTTCCTAGGACCCACTAGGCAGGTTCCAAATATACAGACGTGGGTATATAGAAATTTTACCCCCAGAACTCGTGTCTCTAGCTCCATATGTAGCAGAAGATGGCCTAGTCGGCCATCATTGGGAGGAGAGGCCCCTTGGTATTGCAATTTTTATATGCCCCAATACAGGGGGACGCCAGGGCCAAGAAGTGGGAGTGGGTGGGCAGGGGAACAGGGCGGTGGGAGGGGGGAGGGAACTTTCGGGATAGCATTTGAAATGTAAATTAAGAAAATATCTAATAAAAAAATTGAAAAAAAAAAGAAATGTTATCAAAGAACCTAGACTCAGAATACATGGGAAAGAACGTTAGCATTTAACGAACTTCCCTGTGTGGCTTTAAGTCATCAGGGCACAAGCAGCTCTAGCCCCTCAATTTTCTCCTCAGCCCTTTTGGTTGAAGAATTTGGTTTTCAGGATGACAGGCTGTTTAGGGAGCTTTCCTTTCCTCATGACTTGGTGTTAGACTAGTTACACCTTATCATTGATGGGGGCAGCTCCAGTCTTGTTCTTTGCAACATTTACTCATGATTAGTCACTGACAAGTGTCCAAAGTTTATCGAGGTTAACAGTTGGGCAGAAGCTTTGGTGTCTCTTTATGTGGTAATGCCTCATAGCAACTTTCCTAGGATCATCTTTCATGATTCTTGTCAGAGCCTATCCTGTGGTGATGCATGCCACCCAAATTCCCAAAGACTCATGGGTGCTTATGATTCCTATGGCCCTGGAGTTTCTTGGTTCTCTTCAGTTGGATGGCACGGTTCTAGCAAGTGTATAGGGTTATCTCAGTGAGCTTTGCTTGTTGTTCTCTTGTAGTTAATGATGCTGGACACTTTTTCACGAGCTATTGTACATCTCCATTGTGAAGTATCTAATTCTATTGGTTTGTCTTTTTATATTGATTTTTTTGTAAGAATTCTATGTTCTGGAAATTATTCTTTGGCAGATATGTATTCTATAAATATTTCCTCATAGCCTGTGGTTTGAAAAATTACAGAGGACTCGTGCCAGTTCAATCACTTTGAAATGAGTTAGACTCCAAGGACAAAAGGCAAATTAACCAGTTATAGGAAAATAAAATTGAGTAAGTCTCTTAAAGGCATACACACTGGATTGCCTGTATTGCAAAGGCAGAAACTATAGCTCATTGGAGAAGAACAGTTGCATGTGGAAGTCAGTAACTCTCCAGCAACACTTGCTGAGATTACGCAATATTATGAAATATTCTTACATTCTAAGAGACTGAAATTTTTGCTAGACCCCCACATCCAGAATTAATAAGATAGCTTGAAGTCACTTAAGACTGCTATTCTACTGTGTACTCAAACTGTTTAATTTTCTTTTGAGAGAACTATGTAACAACCAGCTTTACTTGCCTTGGATTTCCCATGTAATCAACTTTTACAGCTTAAACTAATGCATAGCTGCAATGTTATATACTCTTACATGCTTTTGACCCAGACATGTGTATCATTTTCGGAAAGTAGCAGATACAGAAGTTGAAAGTAACTTCCTAAAATATTCAATAAAATTTCAAAGTGTTATGAAGTAAGCTGCCCAGACCATCTCAAGGACACCCTTAAAAGCCAAAAAGAAGGTCTTTATCTGTCAACTAGGGGCTGTATGGAGAATTAGCCCAAACCAGGCATCTCCAAGCTTTATAGCTCTTGGTTTTATGCACAACTCATACATCCTGTTTGACACACTTCAATTAGCAAGATCAATTTGCAAGAAGTAAAAAATCAAGGTCACTAAAGTTAGTGCTTTTAACTTTGGGATTTTCCCAGCCATACCCTGGAACCATTGACTTAATCTTTGTCCCCATTTTGGCAAGGTATTGTTGCCAAGTCTCAAGGCTTGAATGGTGCTTCTATCATGTTGTGCTAAGGTCTGGGGAACCTGTTACATTCCCTACAGGTTCTATGGCATGAGCTAAACTGTAGACTAATCTTGAGGTAGGGGGTTATATATTCTTCTTGTGTAGCAATGGTAGGACCTTGAACTCCTAATCTTATGTATGCTACCATGTCTTGTTTCAAAAACCAGATATTCACATATACCAGGGGAGCCCTACCAACTGAGCTATATCCCCAGCATCCAAGAAGGTGTAAAGACTGTATAAACACTGTCAGATTTGCTAAGTGAAGTGAGAGGATGGGCAGAAACTATTCAGGAATGCTTACATGACATTTGAAGCTTTTAACAATTTTTCCTCTACATTGCCATGTATTTCATCTTGAAATATTGCTTATATTTTGCTTTTTGGAAAAGGACTGAGGGTCCTTAGTGTGTTGGGACATCTGGATACCTCTGGTGAGCTAATTAGGTTCTTTATTGTCATGGAGTTTATATTTTAATGAGACAAATAGGCAGCAATAGCATGATGAAGTTTTTGTAAAAGTGAGTGTGTGTGGTATGTGTGTGTGTGTAAGTGTATGTTTGTGAGTATATGTGAGTGTGTGTGTATCTGAGTTTGGGTGTGTGAGAGTAGGTTTTTGAGAGTGTATGAATGAATGTGTATGTATGTGTGTGAGATCTATTGCATGACTTGGTCACCAGAATCAACAATGAGATATTATAATAGTTCAAAACAACACGAGCGAGTTTTAGACTGTGAACACAGAGAGATAGGTAACACACACACACACACACACACACACACACACACACACAATCACATCTCTAGGATTTTTATCACCTATCTGTCTATCTGTCTGTCATCTATTTGTGTTTGGTTCTTGAGACAGAGTACCGCCTAGTCAAGGCTGACCTCAACCTTCTGATCATTCTGCCTTCACTTCTCAAGAACGTAATCCCAGCAAATTGAAATAATGTTAAAAATATTTTAAAATTAAATTAATGGAAAATTATGTATCTTTTTGACTCAGGGGGTTCATGTAATAACTGTCATAGTCCCAAGCCCTGTACTGCTGTGATGGGTGGGAAGGACAGAAGGATTCTGTGCTATGTTTCATGTAGTAGAGAGTGTGATCTGGGTCTTTTTGGAGAGCAAGAATGGAACTATTAGAGGAGGAGGAGGAGCAGGAAGGAACACTCCAGGACCACAGTAGGATGAAGGCGCTTTTTGTCTGGATCATGGCCTGCATATTGGGGTGGTGGTGGTGGGAAAAGCCAACAGTGGGCAGGAGGTGGGATGAGAAGAAGCATGAAAAATGTGTTGGCCTGGTTGTAGAAGGCTTGAATGCTAAGCTATGAGTTCTTACGTGTGCTGTAGCTATGAAACACACTGGAGTTGGTCACAGAAAATGCAGTCAGTCCTGGGAGAAGTTAGCATTAGTGACTGTAGTTAGGAAGCCTTTTAATAGCCCAGCCAGGATTGTACAGTGTTGAGAATGTGCAGAATAAGGACTGGAGAGATGGCTCAGCGGTTAAGAGCACTGACTGCTCTTCCAGAGGTCCCAGGTTCAATTCCTAGTAACCACATAGTGACTCACAACCATCTCTAATGGGTCCCAAAGCCCTCTTCTGGTGTGTCTGAAGACAGTGACAGTGTGCTCACATACATTACATAAAGTAAATAAATACATAAATAAATGTATCTTTAAGAGAGAATGTGTAGAACAAGTCTCTGCTCTTTTGGTGCTAAGATTGAGGGTGGGACAGGAGGAATGGGAGATGTACAGAAAAAGAAAGGTAAAGGCCTGTCTAACAGACGTGAGCAGTTGATGCACTTGGGGCCATGGTGTGATTATTTATTTTTTTCCCCGAGTGTCCTGTGCTTGTAAGACTTTCATGTGTTTTCTGTCTTACAGTGTCTCTTCATATTAATTTTTTTAGGCTTACATTTTTTAAATTAGATATTTCCTTCATTTACGATTCAAATGCTATCCTGAAAGTCCCTTATACGCCCCCCCCCCCTTGCTCCTAACCCACCCACTCCCACTTCCTGGCCCTGGCATTCCCCTATATTGGAGCATATAATTTTTGCAAGACCAAGGGCCTCTCCTCCCAATGATGGCCAATTAGGCCATCTTCTGCTATATATGCAGCTAGAGACACAAGCTCTGGGGGTACTGGTTAGTTCATATTGCTGTTCCTCCTATAGGGTTGCTGACCCCTTCAGCTCCTCTAGCATCAGGAACCACAGATGTGAGATGGTGTGATTCTTAGACATCCCAGTGGAATCAGCTTTCAGGACCATTACATGGGACTAGATTTCAGAGATATTAGGGTATGTCATTAGAAAGCAAAAGTTTTTTTTGTTGTTGTTGTTTTGTTTTGTTTTTTGTTTTTGCCAAGGAGATGCTGAATGCTTAGGTGAACAGAAAAGTAACTATTTTGAGTGAAGCTTCAGTGTGTGATGTATAGGTGGAGTACTCATCTATATGTAAGTAAAGACAGGAATCTGGATGTTTTCTGCAAGTCTGATGAGACAGGATGAGCTTTTAGATTAAGAAAAAGTAAAAAGCAGATAGATGGTAAATTGGGCTTGACACTGTCCAGTGGCTTCAAGGACAGTGAAATGCTAGTGCCCTCGTTTCTTTAACTGGTAGCTTCTGGTCAAGTATCATTTAAAAAATTAAATTTTTATTTTAAAATTTATTTATTTTAGGTGTATGGGTGTTTAATCTGCATGTGTGTCAGTGTACCTCATGCATGTAGTATCTGTGGAGGCCAGAAATAGGTATTTTATCCCTTGGAGTTGGAGTTACAGATGCCATGTAAGTGCTGAGAATCAAACCAAGATCTTCTAGAGGAGTAACCAGTGCTCTTAATGGCTGAACCATTTCTCCAGCCCTCACCTGAATCTATCTATATCTATACATAAATGGGATTTATTAATATGGCTTGCAGGTTACAGTCCAACTATTCCAACAATAGAAAGTCCAAGAATCCAGTAGCTGTTCAGTGTACAAGACTGGATACTGCAGCTGGTCTTCAGTATACACCAGAATCCTGAACTGGTTTCTAATGCCAGGGAAGGAATGGACTTGCCAGCGAGAGGAAGGGAAAGCTTCACCTTTTAGGGCAGGTGTTTTCACTTCAAATGATTCAATTAAGAAAAATCCCTCACAAGCGTGCCCAGCCACTTGGGATTTAGTTAATTCCGGATGTAGTCAAGTTGACAACCAAGAATAGCCACCATAGACATCTCTGTACATTTAAAAATAGATAATGCTCGACATTTATCTGCAAGAGAAGGCAGTCTGGACCAGAAATAGCTCATCAATTAAGAGCTAGTATTTCTAGTATTGCTGAGTTTAGTTCTCAGGACCCACCCAGGTGGCTTACAACCACCTGTAACGTAAGATCCAGCAGATCTGATGCCTCTGGCATAGATTGGCCTCTGAACTCATGTTCCTATATTCAAACACCTGTATGTAATCAACAATAATAAAAATGAGCTTTTATCAAAGAGAGAGAAGGTAGCTCTGCTTGGAGATTCTCCTTTCCTTCTCCACTTTCACAATTGCTTTCCACCTTTCTTTTAAGAGAAAGATGTGTCTCTTGTATATCTAGACTCTTCCAGTGTGGCTCAGACCCAACCTACAACATCCTTCGGGCTGCAGGGATGATTTCTCAGATCCTCTGGTGCATTTGCCCTTTGTGAGGTGTGTCTCCAATGGACATTTTATCACAATGTAGAGAATTATCAAGACCAATCAAGCTTGGCCTAACTGCCTTTGTAATTGTAATGCAACCCAGAAACACAAATTTCAACACTCAGAACTCATGGTCATGGAAAATAAGCTTAGTAAATTTTAACTTATACATATCTTATGTTTTGTTTTAGGAATGCATACTAAGAGTATAACTAAAAGATTTTCAAGCATAAAGTTAATTACGTTAACATGAAATGCCATGTAGGTAATGAAATAAAAACATAACATCAGCAAATGACTAGAGTTGGTGTTTTAGTTGTTAAAGAGATTTCTCATGCCCCCTTCAGTGGATTAAAGTAGTTGTGGATTCCAAACAGTATTTTATTTGATTGAAAATGTTGAAAAGAGGTTATAATAGTTTTAATCCTATATGATAATGTCAGATAGGAAAGTATATTATCAGTAACTAGTTAAGTTTGTGATTAATTCTTTGGATATTATCTAGAAGTTATGTGACAGCCACTAGCACTGTTGGGAGTTCGTTTAGGCAAGATGCAATCATCTGCGGCAGACACAGACTCTTCTAGGGAACTTACAGATAGGCGAGAGAACAAACCTAGCCTCCTCTAACTAAAATATAATAATAGCTTCAGGAAGTCTCATGTTTGAGCCTTCTAGTTATCAAAGAAATTGGGGAATGAGAGGCCAAACCTACTCCATCTTAAAAGAAAAAAAAAACCTGAGAATTTGACCCACAGCTGAACCCAAGCTGGACCCATGTACCAGGAAGGAACCCACAGCTTGTTCGTGGCCAGAGTTACTCCCCAGCTACTTCCTAACAACAGTTAATCAAAGATTCGCCTGATCATTTCAGATGTACTTTCAGACCATTTGTGATTGTATATGGTCTTATCTCAGAGCACCCATCTTTTGGCTTACAGTAGTTATTCCATTAGATACTTGCCAGACTGGACATCCCCTCACTCCCATCCCCTGTAAAACCGTGTCCTGCTGAGGGTTTGAGGCTGCTCTGCCTTCCCATCCTGCTGTTGGATTGGAGGAAGAGTTCAAGCCTGAGCTTGTAATAAAGAGACCCTAATGCGATTACATTGGAAATGGGTCCTTGTGGTCTTTCGGAGTTCATGAACACTTCCTGTTGTCAGGTTTGGGTTCTGGGAATCAGAAACACTTGTATTTGGTCTTTCGGGGATCATGAACACAACCTGTTGTCAGGTTGGGGTTCTGGGAATCAGAAACACTTGTATTTGGTCTTTCGGGGATCATGAACACAACCTGTTGTCAGGTTGGGGTTCTGGGAATCAGAAACACTTGTATTTTTTGGCCAAGAGTAATAGATTTATAATTATATTAACACATATCTACACTTGAGAAGGTTCAGGGTAGATAATATGCTGATAATGTACTTTTCTTTCATTCATGTTTTCCTTCTTTTGTTCATTCTTTTGTACGTGTGTGTGTGTGTGTGTGTGTGTGTGTGCATGCGCGCATGTGTGTGAATACACAAGTGAAGGCCAGAAGTTGATATTAGTGTCTTCCGCTATTTCTGTTCTCTTTATTTACTAAAGCAGGTCTGTCACTGTGCCCAGAATTTGGCTCCTCGAGCTTGCCAGCTTGCCCCAGGGGCTCCCTGTCTGCATCTCCAGCACCGAGGTTCCAGGTGAGCCACTACACTTGTCCAGCTTTTGTGCGCGTCTGAGGATCCAAACTCCTCCTGCTTGTGCAGCAGTTGCTCTGTCCACTGGAGCCATCTCTCCGGCTCTGATTCTTGACTTCTTCCAAACCACAAGTTCTGCGTTTAGACTGAGAAAATCTCACTCCATTTCTGTCCACAGTTCTGAAGACGCTTCCACCGATGGTGGAACTCTGCCCGAAAGGCATAAATGTCACCCAACAGGAGATCTTTATTATAGCTATGCAAATGCTGAAAACACAAGTTGATTTGGGGGAAACATCAAACGGATGCTAATTACCATGTCCCATCTGAATTTGTAGTGTTCCCAGCCCATCTGTTCCTTTCTGGTTCCCACTTAAAGCATCTCTTGTCAGCTGGATGGAAGAGTAAGGGGGGGGGGGGAGATGACGCAATCTCTGCTCTTTTCTTGTGAAGGAGATAATTGAGCAGATGTGTTACCAAAGAAAAATGCAATTAAGTTCTTCTAGAGTTAAATCTGGAAGAAGAGTGTATGGGCACGCTTTAAGAATAATCTCAACTCAGATTCCAAAAGTGGGCTTTCTGGTGTTTGCTCTGGCCAGAAGTCAAAAACATCCACTTAGGTAAGTTGGCTTTGGTTTCAGCTCCTATGCAAGAGGTTGTTATTACTAAGGAAAACCTTTATTTAAAGATTAGTTTTTGGTTGAAAAAGTATTTGTGGATACACAAATAATTTATTAGGCTGTAAATAAATGTTTTTTTCCAATGCATTTTGTAACTAATTAGGAACTTTTGTTTTAGATCTGGGTGCACACTGCAGGGGATATAAAATAAATGAGATGTCCTTTATATTTAACACATGGTATTCCTACGTGTGCTCCACATCTAAGACTCACTAGGTGACTGGAGGTCTACCTTCCTCCACACAGGCAGCTGAAGGGTTATGGATGCCTTGGCCTACAGAATGTCTGAAGCTTGCAGGCCACTCACTCTCCCAGGTCATATATACCATACCTTTCATCTGATTACTCCTTTAAAAAGTTCATTTTTATACTTATGAGAATACCAAAATCTCAAATTTTGCTTCCTATGTGCAAGGGAATGTATTCTATAACTGAGAAGTGTGGACCTGTGAGATAGCTCAGCCGGTAAAGTTACTTGCAGTTAAGTCTAATGACCCGAGTTCAATCCCTGGGACCCACATGATAGAGAGAACTGACTGCCACAAATTGTCCTCTAACCTACACACATGTGTCATGGTATTCACATGCCCACATAGGTTCATACATACAAACATATAAATGTAAAAAATATTAAAATTGAGATAATTGTATAATTCTTAGGCTAGGCTTGGTGGCTTATACCTATAATTCTGATTTGGGAGGCAGAGGCAGGAGGATTACTGAAGGTTCAAGGCCAGCCTGGTTTAAATAGTAGTGAGTTCCAGGTCTGCCAGGATCACAGAGCAAAATATTGTAGGTGTTATAACTTTGTCTTATCATATTTAGTCTATTAAAATCAACATTGAAACATTGTGTTCAGTGATAAAATATAATTCTGATTGATTTAAATAATATTGAAAAAAGTTAGGGATGTGGTTGAACATTGGATAAAATGTAAATAAATTTTTATGTAAATAAATAAAAAAAGAACAAATGTTATGCAAGGACACACGAAAAAGTCTCTTTCCCAAAGTGAAATTAGTCTATTTGCACCAAGAGTGATTTGATTTACACAACTCTAATGATGTTCTCATATGTCAGGTTTCCTACTGTCTCCATACTTAAGGTGTTTCTTGTCATTGGAAAGGAAGGAGATGAATAACTTGGTTATACAAGCCAGCTGATTTATCCTTATTTATTTATTTATTTATTTATTTATTTATTTATTTATTGTAAGAGGGACTCTGCATTAATTTATTGGGAATGTGAGTTAGTGCCCTTTGTGCAAAGAATGGTGTCAAGGCCTGTGCTGGGAATATATTACAACCTTGTTGTGACATACTGGGTAAGATGCAGTATATTTTGTCTCAATATCAATGACTTTGTCATTCTTATTAAATATACCTGTCGATTGTACTTAACTGGATGCCTGTGAGCTATTGTTCCCTATCACATCTTTGGAATGTACTAGCTTCCGTGGGTATTAAATTGTGCTGTCAGAGTTGTTCTCCAGGCTCTCTTGTCACCGAATGACACACTGTGGTATTGAGGTTGTCATCAGAGCAGGGCTACTGTGCTGTAACTCATCCAGCTTGTGTTTTCTACTCATTATTCTTTTATAAGACTTCACAGCTGATTGATGTTGATCTGAACAACTCTTGACTGCACTTTTCTTCCATGTGTTTTACTTGCTTATTGAAAGAAACACAATCTATGTTGTTTTTATAGTCTATGATGTATGGTTTTCATGAAAAATATTTAATATTCTACTGGTTGGAGAGATGGCTCAGGACTTAAGAGCATGTGCTAATGTGCTATTCATGCAGAGGACCCAAATTCAGTTCCCAGTGCTCATAACTGTTTGTAATTCCAGCTCCATGGGATCTAACACCCTCTCTTGGACCCCCTTGGGCACTTGCACTCTCTCTCTCTCTCCCCACCTCTCCCTCTCCCTTACACATACACACATATCACCCAATTAAACAATTAAAAAAACAAAAACAAATCTTAAGAGTATTGAATATTCTGGCTCGTTATATTTGTAGAGAGTGAGGATAAAGTGAGATCTTTGGTTTGATATGGATTTCCTATATTTCTCACTGGTCTAGTGGAGACCAATGTTTTCTATCTAACCCCCTCACCCCCATGGATTAAAGAATGGTAGAAAAAAAGAATGCTAGAGCCTAAATTGTCAAAAATGTCTTTCTTTTGTGGAGAACTCATCTGTATTCTGGAACTATTTGGTTCATTTTGCTTTTTGGTGTAGTGGCACACAGATTTGCTTCCTGTAAAGATTCAAAAGCAGTTCTACAATTCTCAATTCGAAGTCCTTACTCTTATTTATCAGCCTTCATTTCTTCAGTTGTTCCTTAAGTCAGGTGATTGCAGAAATCCTGCAGATTATTCTAGGTGCAGTGGAACTGTGGATGCTTTCTGTGTAAGAAGAGCCTGCCTGATCCTTAGGGTACGCACTTTGCTTTTCCTCTGTATGTCTGTAAAGGAATTTGGACTTTTACAACCTAGCCACATTCTTCTTGTGTATTATTTATGTCTACTTTCCCTCCACTCCCAGCCAGGCTCTCACCTCAACCTTGCATGTTACTCTTGCTTCAGAGTGAACCAGAAGCAGCAGATTAATGTGAAGATGCTAAGTAATTGGGCCAATGGAAGAAGAGAAGAGAAATAAGCAGGAAGAACACATGATCTAAGCTGAATAGAGTTTTTAGAACAGATTTTCAATACTAAAATATGTGAAAATCATGCAGGGCATGCACTCTGTACTTAGTTTTTATTATTAACACATCAGTGTTTGTTATAATGAATGAGCCAGAATCAATGCTGTAGAGTTATATATTTTTCCTGTTTCATACTGTACTATTTGGGAGGAAGTTACTACATCCCACATATAAGCATTGTTCAGTTATATTTACCCTTCCTGAGGATGGGATGTCTGTATAAATTATTTGAGTTATTCTTCATGGGAGATCAGTCTGCTATCTCTATTTTTATTATTTAATAATTTGTTTAGATCAGTATGGACTCATAGATATTTATCTGGTACTTGCATTACTATATAGATTTTCATTAGGCTAGATTATTGAGAGGAGTTCTCTAATCATTATCTTCTCTGGGCTTATGGGATGACTGCAATTCCTCAAAAATCACAGAAAAGTTGTGCCAGGGTTTCATTACCTTAAAGGAGCACATCTTTAACCTTAACACTTGGGAGGCATAGGCAGGTACATCTTTATTAGTTCAAGGGCAGCCTGGTCTACATAGTGAGTTCCTGGACAACAAGAGCTACACAATGAGAACCTGTCTCAAAACAACAAAAACAACACCAACAAGAAAAGAAAAAGCAGAAAACAAAGAAAAAAGATGTGTGTATAAATATTCATTTATTTACACATCTCTGCATAAAGCTAGTAATGCATGATTAGAGAAATATCAGCAGCACCCCTGACTTTTCCTTATTCTCACCTGCTTCCACCCTGTACAGACTCAGATCTTCTGAAAACTCTTTACTTTTTAACTCTTGAATATGGAAATAATAGTATCTTAGCTAGGGTTTTATTGCTTTGATGAAACACCATGACCAAAAAGCAAGTTGGGAGGAAAGGGTTTATTTGGCTTACACTTCCAGATCACAATCCATCAATGGAAGAAGTCAGAACAGGTACTCAAACAGGGTTGAACCTGGAGGCAGGAGTTGATGCAAAGGCCAGAGAGGGATGCTGCTTACTGGCTTGCTCAATTCTTATAGAACTCATGGATGGCACCACCCACAATGGGCTGGACCCTCCCCCACTGATCACTAATTGAGTAAATGTCCTACAGATGGATCTCATGGAGGCATTTCTTCAACTGAGGCTCGTTTCTCTGTTATGACTCTAGTTTATGTCAAGTTGACACACAAATCCAGCCAGTACAACTGACTATACTTTTGTTTGGAGGAATGTAGATTTGGGGATTTTGGACTAGGAAAGCAGTGGAGTGCTTTAAGTGGGTTTAACGGGCCATCCTAGTAAGGACATGGAAGACAGTGGTGCTGAAGGTGATTTGAACTGTGGAGCCCTGGCTCAAGGGGTTTCAGAGGAGAAGAATTTTTGTATGTTGCCTAGATATTGTTCTTGTGATATTTTTGTGATGAATGTGGCTTTTTTGCCCTTGTCCAAAGAATCTGTCTGAGGCTAAGGTTAAGAGGCTTAGATTAATCACATTGGCAAAGGAGAGCTCCTCCAAACTGCTTAGTGTAGACTTTGTCTTGTGTTTCAGTCTTATGAAGAGTGTTTTGATCAAATGTAGCAAACTGAGAAAGGAAAAATTCAAAATGAATGGTTTTAAGGATTAAAGGAACATCAGGACATGGAAAGGAGCTAAATCCTGTGTTAAATGAGATAAACAGATTAAAGATATTAAATGGAATTAAGGTAGGGGTCACCTTGGGGCAAGATCCCACTCAACTAAGCTTCCATCTTGTGAAAAGAATGTTCCCCAAGGGACATTAACACCTACATATTCTAAATATACAATGTGTTCATACAGTGGTTGTATAAGACATAGTTAGATAATATTAGGTGTTATTATGATCTGGTTATTGTTTTCATTTGAATAAATGGAGATATGATTATATGCTGAATCGACAAGGAGTGGGTTGTGATGGATATTCTCAGTTGTCAACTTGACTATATCTGTAATGAACCACAATCCAGAAATGCAAGGCACACCTGTGATCTTGAGGCTGGAAGACAACATGTCTTTGATCCAGATCTTGAGGCTGGAAGACACAGACTTTTGATTCAGATCTTGAGATGGGATGACACTTGCTTTTGATCTGGATTGACATATGCCTTTAATTTAGATTTTGAGGCATAAAGATCTTATGATAAGGAATTAAAGAAAAGTTTAGGTCCAGGCATGGTTGTACACACCTTTAATCCCAGCACTTAGGAGATAGAGGCATTCAAATCTATGAATTCAAGTTCAGCCTGGTCTACAGACCAAGTTCCAGAACAGCCAAGCATAGGCAATGAAGGAACCATTGAAAACAGAAAGCTGGTAAAACTGTAAGCCAGCCTGAATTAAATGTTTGCTTTATAAGAATTGCCGTTGTCTTGGTGTCTTTCCACAGCCATGGAAACCCTAACTAAGACAGAAGTTGATACCAGGAATAGGGTATTGCTGTGACAGACCTGACCATATTTTAGGAAGGATTGTGGAAAGACTTTGAAACTAGTTGCTAGAAAAACCATTGAGTGATGAGACCTCAGTGGGCTGTTCTATAGAAGCTTTGGAAGATAAAAATGTTGAGGGCAGTGCAGAAGATGGAGACCTCACTTGTGAAATTTCAGAAGAAAAATTAAAAACTCTATCAGGGCCACTGGTATTTTGATTTAAAAATCTGTGGTTCTAGTTTACTGGGGTTAAGCAATCAGCAGTGATTAACAAGATACCAGAACTACTAAGTGAACCTTTATATTACTGGGAAAATTGATGCTGGTTAGCTGGCGCTAAGAAATTAGCAATGATTAAGAAGAAACCAGCATTACTGAGGTGAAACTTTCTAAGTCTTTTCTGGAGCACAGAGAAGCTGTGTTCCAGAGAAAACCAAGGTTATACCTCCTATTGCCAGGCAGACTTGGTATTGTGTAAGAGTCACCCAGGTAGTACTGGTTTTGAAAGCAGGAAGGGGTCATGAAGAGCAGATGAGGTTTACTATTCTAAGAGGCCATTTGTGAAATTGCAGCATTAGTGGCAGTTGAAGTTCCAGGACTGAGGGGATCATGCACAGAAGTTGAAGCTTGGCACTATGAAAAGACCCTATGATAGGCTATTGGTGAAAGTGTAGCCCAGTGGCAGCAGAAGACCCTAGAGATTTTTTGAGATGTACTGTGGGATGACCACCAAGAACAGCAGTGGAGTGGAGCCAGGTAGAGCCTAGAAGATAAGCTGTGTGTTACAGAGGGAAGTGGATCCTAGATATTGGACTGTTGGGATTTGATTTTGCTTTGCTTTGATTGCAACTGTGTCCTCATTTTTCCCTCTTGAAGAAAGATAGTATTTTACTGGAGCCCACAGTTAAGAGACTTAGAATTTTAAAAGAGTTTGGATATTTTACAGGGACTGAAAATTTAATGTATCAATTTGTAAAGACTGTGGAAGCTTTAAAGTTATTTAGATCTTGGGTATGAATAAGAAAGTAGGGATTGTGGTTTAGCAGTGATATGTTTGTGTGCAAGTTGACAAGGGATCAGTTGTATTGGCTGGTTTTGTATGTCAACTTGACACAGCTAAGAGAAAGGAGCCTCAGTTGAGGAAATGGCTCTATGACAACCAGCTGTAGAGTATTTTCTCAATTAGTTATCAATGGGGGAAGGCCCAGATCATTGTTGGTGGTGCCATTCCTGGGCTGGTAGTCCTGGGTTTTATAAGGTGGCAGGCTGAGCAAGCCAGGGGAAGCAAGCTGGTAAGCAGCACCCCATACATGGCCTCTGCATCAACTCTTCCATCCTTGCTTGAGTACCTGTCCTGACTTCTGTTGGTGGTGAGCAACGATGTGGAAGTGTGAGCCATTTTGGTCATGATGTTTTATCACAGCAATAGAAGCCTAAGACAAAGTAGAACCTTGGTTTTGATGGTATATTCATAAATAACTAGTTTTGATCCCAAAGAATCAGATTATGAAACAATTTACTAAGGTTTTTCAAATGTGCATTTTATGAGCTACAGATTTAAAAAAAATTTCCAAACCAAAACAATACACCAGAAAGCATCAGAAAAAAAAATTATCAGGAATGTGGATATAAGTTCAAAAAAAAAAAAAAAAGGATCATGCTTAAAGTGACCTAAAACTTTTGGATATAACCAAGTGACAAGAATTAAGATTCCATGGGCTAGAAGGAGCTGAGATATTCAATAAAGGTTAGAGAATCTGCCAACATTATAGTAGAAAACTCCCAAATCTAGTGAAAGAAGACATATTTAAACATTTGAAACATTTAGAATTTCAAATACCAGAATATGACCAGAGAAGAGGTTCTCTGTGATAGATTGCAGTCAAGATGGCAAAAACAAAACAAAACAAGAGAAAAAGAAAAGAAAAGAAAAGACAAGACCAAAGTGAAGAAACACTACCAAAAGTTTTAGGAAAAAATGCCAACCTGGGTAGAAATATCACATTAGGCACCCTTGTCCAGTTACCTTCAGAGTCAAAGCATAAATCAATAGAGCTAAAGTCCTGAAAGTAAGTAATTGCCAACTAAAATTGTAATATCCACAAAGGTGTATTTTAAAGTTGATGGAGATAACTGAGAAGGCTTAGCAATAAAGCTTTTGCCCTGAACTCTACAGAGCTCTTGTAAACGCTGAATGAGCACTCTAGCTCCACAATTTTCTCAACACATGGAAGGTGGATACATGGTATTTATAGAACAAATTAGCTATCTATGCTAGATGTATTGTTGAGTCCTCAGTTTAATAGAGAGACTATGTCTCAATGAATACAGTGGAGAGGAATGGAGACCCCAAAGCTGTGTCCACACACATGAGAATACACATGTATACATGGATACACACATGGACACATAAACACCTGATGTAGAATAGAGAAATTTCAAGTTAAACATCACTATACCCTCCCTGCAAAAGATACTTAACAGAAAACTATAGACAGAAGAAGAGGAAAATCTGAATCATGAGAACACAGGGAAGAGTAGTTTTGTGAGAGGAGAGACTGAGCAAAGATCTAGACCGGAGTTCAGTGTTAACCCAGCTCATCAGCAGAGATATAAAATGTCTTTCTGGGTTAAGAAGCTGGATCCAACTAATTGTAACCTGATTCTCTGATAAAGACACCACAGACTGAGATATAAAGAATAGAAAGCAATCTATCAGGTGAACAAAACCCCCAAACATCCTGACATAGCTGTTCTAAAATCAGAGAAAGGAGATTTCAAACCAGAAGTAGTCAAAGAGATTTTTTTAAAGGCCCCTATATTAACAAAGAGAACAGTTCTTCAAGAATATGCTTCAATTGCAAATACAAATGAGCTAAACAGTGAGAGTCCCAATTTCATAAATCAAACATTAATGGACACGAAAGGTGCTAGGTCCTATTACAATAAATAGGCTACTCTGGGATTAAATACCTCATTGTTTCTCCTTAAAAATAGTTTGCAATTATTTTTGTGTGGTTGCTGCTGATGAAGTGGAGTGAATAAGACAGAACACCATATTTCACTGAGTTTGGATACAAAAGTATTTTTAACAAACAGGGTGTGATGCTTTACACCTGCAATCACAGAACTTGGGAACCTGAGGTAGAAGGATTTAAAGTTAGAGGCTAGCCTGGGCTACATTGTGAGATACTGTCTCCAAGGAACCAATGATGATGATGTTGATGACCATGAAATATTTAAAATAAATAAATAAATAAAAATTGCTTATTGACTTATCTGAGTTCAAATTCAACTGGTATTCTGTACTCTTTTTTTTTTTTTTTTGTAATTTATTTATTTTTATGTGCATTGGTGTTTTGCCTATGCGTATGTCTGTGTGAGGTTGTCAGATCCCCTGGAACTTAAGTAGCAGACAGATGTGAGCTGCCATGTAAATGCTGGGAATTGAACCTGGATTTTTCTGGAAGAGCAGCCAGTGCTCCTAACCACTGAACCATCTCTCCAGCCCCAATATTCAATACTCTTATTCACAAAATATGGCTAACCTACATGCAATATTCAGGGAGATTGAAAGATGAATTTCTGATTTTATTGATACAGCTTGAGGTTTTTAATAGTTTTCCAGGTGTTTACAGTGTGCAGCCAAGCTTGAGAATCATTGTTGACCTAGCAAGGTTTAATTATGCAGGCATTGTGACTAATGTCATCCAGAAACTAGGGCTTAGGGCCCAGCTGGCAAAGAAGACAAACAAGGCAGAATGCCAAGGAAACTGAGTCTGGACCACATATAAATGTGACCACTGCCCTTTGCATGGCAACAATAAAAGTAGTGGATGGAAAGACACTGTATGGCAGGCACAACAATTATCCTCTGAATGTCTGAAACACATTAGTGTTCCCCATGCATCCTGTTGGTAGACTGAGGATCTTGTACTATGTTTTACACCTGCCCAGATTTTCAAACATTGTCTCTGGTCCAGTTATTGTGGGCACAGCCCATTCATCATGACTGACTTCCAGATTCTTGCTTCACAGGTCACTTTCCTCCCAGCCTCCAACCCTTGGTGTATATCAGAGCCCTCAGGATTGCTGCAGAGCTCGTTACTTGTTTCCAACTGTCTTCTCAGATTGCTTGTTATCACCTACAACTCCCACATCCAGATACATTTGGTATTTTGTGTTTCACAGTTTGGCTTCTGGGCATCTTGGTTTTGAATTGGCTCCAGGTTCATGGAAAGTATATGGTTCTAGAGTTCGGAATACAGTGGTCTGGAGGCCTTACCCAGCATTGCCTATACCTGGACTCTATTGGGGGGTGGGGTGGAGGAACCTATTTTAGGACTCAGTGATTTTGCTTGATAGCATAGAAAGGCAAGTCAGGGAACTTGCCAGGTCTCTGTCTTAGCAGTGCACATGCCAATAACTTATTAACGTCTTCAAAGAGGAAATGAATTTACAAGTGAAAAGATAGTCCCTTTGAGGCAACCAGTGGGCCCTTAGGGGAGTGGAACTTGTGTCCAGTGACTTCATCACCTTGGTATGAAGATGAGCAGATGATCCATAAGTGGGGAAAGCTAAATAACAACATGTCAAACTGTAGTAATGCTCTACAGAATGATGGTATGTCTAGGAGTAAAGAGTTCTCAACAACTAGATTTATCTTCAGATTTATGAAGAACTGGCTTATTCATAGGAATAAAATTTCACAATGAGTACCTAATTAATGGCCTAGGCTTGTTGATTTTTTTAATAACATCTGTTTTCTTAGTGAAGAAGTCCCTGATTTATTATAACTTTTAAAAATAAAATCTGGAATACATTTCACCGTTGAAATGATGTAATAAATAGTGATTATGCTTCAGGATCTGGCTTAATCCAAAATGTATCTGTGTTCTACTAATTTTTCTATTTTATTGCCATAATTGAGGCTGGTGGAGCACAAATCACCTACTTGCAACCTTGGTCTCTAAAACAAAAACTCTTCTTTCATTAGTTACAATCTATCAACCAGGGAAGACAAGGCAGAAACATTGCTTGCTGGCTGGCTTCTGCTTAGCTAGTGCTCTTATATAGACCAGTACCACCTGGCTAGGAACAAGATCTCCCACAGTAGGCTGGATCCTTCTCCATCAATTTGTAATCAAAAGAATTCCCCCACCCTGATATGCCCTCAGGCCAATGCAACCTAAGGAATTCTTTAATTGAGGCTTCTTTTTCCTCAGATAACTCTAGGATGTGGTAAGTTGACAATCGCAACGAACTAATTTTTCATTGAGTTGTTTGATTTTTCCAACAACCTAAAGCATTTGGCACCAAACTTCAAAAGTTCCAAGGATACAAACATAACAGATAAGAGAAGTCAACACTGGTGAAACATCCTCACATGGAAACTCATAATTGACTTTGTATTTCTAAGCATAGGCTGGAAAAAAATCATCTGGCAAATTACAATGGAGAATATGAAGTCTTTCAAAGATTCATGGCTGTGTCCACTGAGTGAAGGGGAAAATCCAAATCTTATCTATGCACTAATCTTTTATTTATTTGCTCATTTTTATGGGAACTCTGCTAAAGAGCTGTCCATGATCCTAGTTCTTACTGACCCTCCACAGAACAAATTTTAAACTCAATATTCAATAGAATAGATAGTAAAACTTCTCTTGGCATGCCTTCAATAAATCGTTTTTTAGGTTGAACTATAGACAGCTGCAATAAACGATTTCAAAAGTCTGAAATTTCTATGACTTTGGCTTTTATATTTAATGATCACAGGAAATCCAAGAGAATAAAAGCTAAATAAAAATTCAGACAAACGAAGCACACTCAGATACAGTTTTGAATAGTAAGGATTCTTCTTTTCCTCCCAATTATTTTATACAGAGAACTGTGAAACACATACAAAAATCCACAGGAAGTTGGAAAGGTTTCTCATTACCTGCCTGGAGGCAATTCACACGTTTCTTCACAAAGCTTCTATATATTGACAAATATACAAGATGCATGGCATTGTAACACTGCTAGTGTGAGGATGAAGAGAAAGATGAAATGAACCACGTCCAAAGGGAGGAATGTCAGCTAGAGAGATACCAAGCATCTGTAAGACTTTCAAAAGGGCTCTGATAAGAAACAAGTCCCAGTGTTTGCACTAAATTTCCCTGATTGAATCTTTCTGCTATTAGCTATCTGTCATGATTTTGTTACACCAGAGCCACTGAGTGATATTTAAGGCACGAAACACAGAATGTATTGCTTCATCGATGACAATTTAAATGACTTCTATTTAAAGTAATCAGAACACTTTTTTTTTAATGACATTGCTGTTTCTTTCATGTAATATTAGATCAGTAGGCAAGGGGGGAAATTAAGTGCCCATCAAGAGATGAATGAGTGGAGAAAATATGGCATTTGCACAAATTACAATAAGTGCCATTGGAAACTTCAATCCCCATCCCCTTCAGTGTATGCTTGCATGTGCTCATGTGTGTGTTCATGCATGTATAGAGGCCAGAAGTCAACGTCTCCTTCTGGCCTCTCTCAGAACCTGGAGCTCACTGACTAAGGAAGACTATCTGGCTAACCATCTCTGGCTCTATGTGTGAGGGCTTGAGATTGAACTCAGGTCTTTGCACTTATACTACAAATACTTTACCAACTGAACCATCTCCACATCTCCTGAGTCATATTTTTATTTTTTCATATAGGTGGATGCTCTTGCCCATGTATATCCATGTGCAAACTGGAGGTCAATAGCAGATATATTCCTCCATTGCATTTAAGCTTATTTTTTTGATATAGAGTCTCTCATTAAATTTACAACTTACCATTTCAACTAATTGATCAGCTAGTCCCTGAGGTCCTCTTGTTTTGTTCCACTAGCACCGGAGTTACAGATGTATGCAGCTACTCTTGCCTTTTAATGTGGACATAGGGATTTAAAGTCAGGGTCTATGCTTGTTCAGCATCATCTTTACCAATGGAGCCAACTTCCCAGTCTCTTCTTTGTATATCTTTAGATTTCAAAATAACCCCCAGGAAAGTGTAATTTGTTCAAAGCAATATAGTTCCATTTGTTAGTATTGGCACCAAATTACTTTTATACATTGTGTCTAAACATGCCTTTGCATCTTTTCTGTTTAACACACAAGGTTAGAGACAGCTTTGGATCTGTTCCTGGGAGTGTCCACCCTCCAAGCCCTTTTTTGCTCCTGACTTTCTGCCCACAGGAGTTCACAGTTTTATCAGAGTTAGAGTGCATATAGGCTGAGCAGAGAGACTAGAAAGGCTGTAAGAAGAGATGAACAGACCCCGTTCTGTCCTATATTGGTCATGGATAATAAATGGCCTGAAAAAAAATTAGGGAAACAACACTTTTCACAATAGTCACAAATAATATAAAACTTCTTGGTGTAACTCTAACAAGCAAGTGAAAGACTTATATGACAAGAACTTCAAGTCCCTGAAGAAAGAAATCAAGGAAGACATGAGAAAATGGAGAGATCTTTCATGCTCATGGATCAGTAGGATTAACATAGTGAAAATGATCATCTTACAAAAAGCAATTGGTAGATTCAATGCAATTCCCTTCAAAATTTCAGCATAATTCTTCATAGATCTTGAAAGAACAACTATCAACTTTATATGTGAAAACAAACAAACAAACAAACAAACAAACAAGTCAACCAACCCCATGACAGCTAAAAAAAAAAAAGTCCTGTACAATAAAATAACTTTTAGAGGTTTAACCATCTCTGACCTCAAGCTGTACTACAGAGCAACAGTAATAAAAACTGCATGGTATTAGAATAGAAATAGAAAGTTCATCAATGGAATTGAATCAAAAACACAAAAATAAGCACACACACCTATGGACACTGATTTTTGACAAAGAAGCCAAAACCATACAATGGAAAAAAGAAAGCTTCTTCAACAAATGTTGCTGGTCTAACTGGATGTCAGCATGTAGAAGAATGCAAATAAATAGATCTATCACCCTGCACAAAACTCAAGTCCCAGTGGATCAAAAACCTTAATGTGAAACTGGATATACTAAATCTAATAGAACAGAAAGTGGGGAATAATAACTTTGAACTCATTGGTACAGGAGACAACTTCCTGAACAGAACACTAATGGTTCAGGTTCTAAGATCAATAATTGATAAATGTGACCCCATGAAATTGAAAAGCTTCTGCATGGCAAAGGACACTGTCAATAGGACAAAATAGCAGCCTACAGATCTGGGAAGGATCTTCACCAACCCTATATTTGACTGAGGGCTAGTATCCAAGATTAAAAAAGAATTAAGAAACTAACAATCCAAATAACCCAATTAAAAATTGGGGTACAGAGCCAAACTGAGGAATCTCAAGTGGGCAAGAAGCACTTAAAGAAATGTTCACTATCCTTAGTCATCAGGGAAATGCAAATCAAAACAACTCTGAGATCTTACACCTGTCGGAATGGTTAATATCAAAAACTCAAGAGTTAGACATGACGCTGAGTGTGTGGAGCAAGTGGAACACTTCTCCATTGCCGGTGGGAGTGCAAACTTGTACAACCATTTTGAATATCAATTTGACAGTGTCTTACAAAACTGGGAATAGTTCTACCCTAAGATCCAGCGATACCACTCCTGAGCATATATACCCCCCAAATTTTTCACTATACCACAGGAACATTTGTTCAACATATGTTCACAGCAGTTTTATTTGTAATAGCCAGAAACTGGAAACAACCTAAATCTCCCTCAACTAAAGAATGGCTAAAGAAAATGTGGTACATCTACACAATGAAAAAGATGACATCATGAATTTGGCAGGCAACTGGACAGAACCTGAGAATATCATCCTGGGTTGAGGTAACTCAGAGGCAGAAAGACATGTATGGTATGTACTCATAAGAGGATATTAGCCACAAAATGTAGCAGGATAACCATGCTACAATCCACAGACACAAATAACTGGGGAATAAGGGGGTCCCAAGGGAGGGTGAGCCAATCTTCCTCAGAAGGGAGGCTAAACAATCATCTGAGGTGGATGGCAAGATGGGATGGAGTAGTAGAAGAGGGGAGGAGGGGAATGGGATGTCAATCAAGTGTGGGGAGAAATGGGTGAGAGAGGTCTGGGAATGAGAATGGAAATCAGAGGGGATATCGGGTGACTAGCTAGAGGCCTGGATAGAAGAAGATATGAGAAATCCATGGGGGTGACCCTAGCTTGGATTCCTATTAGAGAGGGAAGTAGAGGCTGGAATGATCATCTCCTGTAGCCAGGCAGGATTTCCAGAGGAGGAAAGGGAATACCAGTCCACCCACAAAACCTTCAACCCAAAATTGTCTTGACTACAAGATGTGCAGGGATAATGATGTAGCTGAGACATGGGAAACAACCAACGAATGTCTGCCCCCCACTTGAGACACATTCCAATGTGAGAGAGCCATCCCCTGACATTATTAATGATACTCTGCTATGCCTGAAGACAGGAACTTAGCATAACTGTCTCCTGAGAGGCTTCATCCAGCAGTGGATGGAGGCAGATGCAGAGACCTATAGCTAAACATCAGGCAGAGCGTGGAGAGTCTTGTGGAAGAGTGGGAGACAGAAGTGAGCAAGACTTCTCAAGGACACACAAGAAGACCCACAGAGTCAGCTAACCTGGGACCATGGGGTCTCACAGAGCATACAGGAGCTGGACCTAGACCCCATACACAGTTGTAGCAAATATGTAGCTTGGTGTTCGTGTGGTTCCCCCAACAAGCAGAATGGGACCTGTCTTGGTCTCTGTTCTCTGCCACTGGATCCCCTTCCCCCCTACTTGGACTGCGTGGTTGGGCTTTAGTGGGAGAGAGTGTGCCTAGACCTTCTGGTACTAACTAGATCCCCTAGGGTGGGGTAGTACCCATTGGGGGGCTCCCTTTTTCTGGGGCAATGGAGGGAGGGATTTATATAGGTGGGACTGGGAAGAGAAGGGGGACGGGGTTGTGTTTGGGATGTAGAGTGAAAATAAATAAATAAATAAATAAATAAATAAATAAATAAATAAATAACATATAATCATAATGTTTCTTCTTTAGCCTTGTCTCCCCTTCGTCTTTAGTTTTCCTAAAGAACTTCTTTGTGGCTCTTTCCTGGAGCCCACTAGCATTAAAACAGAAGCCTGTCAATTGTTGGTAAATTGTGGGGAGGTAAAGTAATCCCATTACTATTTTAAGTGGTTTGTTCTGGGATAAAATCTTTTTCCTTGGCTTCTCTCTTCCATCTGATGAGATCAAAAGCCCTAAGGGGGATGGAGATAGGCAAATAGCCTTCCTTTCATGTAAGCTAATGCTCTTTTCTTCCAGGGACTAGGCTTGGGCTTTCAGAATACTCTGGATCTGTTCCAAAATTCCCTTCCCTCTCTTGTGAGCAGACACACAGTGTGTGTTTTCTTTGCTCTTCTCTGAGAGCCGCTGAGGTTCCTGAAAGATTCACCTTCAGTCATGAGGATTTTCACACCTTCCCCCACCTCCCAACTCCTAGCATTCAGTCAGCAGCACTTCAGATGAGTACCTGTGTCAGATGTGAACCTATAGTTCGCAGGTCTGCCCTTCTGCAAGCGTGAGTCTCAGTTATTCATCTTTCCAGGGGATTTGCTCTTGATATACTGGAGAAAAGTATTTAGTTTAGAATTAGCTCAGCCGTTTCATTTCTTTCTCTCCCCCCTCCCTCATGTGTATGTGCATGTTTGTATATGTGTGGATGCAAATGGATGTGTTTGGGGTGTGTTTACTCATGTGTGTGGAGGTCAGAGGTCAATCTTCATTTCCATCCTCTGTCTCTCTCTACCTTAATTCCTGAGTCAACTAGGCTAGGCCTCCAGGGATTCTTTTGTTTCTGTTTCCCTGGTGCCAGGATTACAGGCACATGCCACCATGCTTAGTTTTTCACATGGGCTTCTGGGATTTGAACTCAGGTCTTCATGCCTGCACAGGAAGTACTTTCCCAACTGAACCATTTCCACAGTTCCTCAGTTTTTCTTACTGTAAGGTTAGGGGCAATGTCTTCCAAGCTCTACATATTGTTGTGGAGACAACAATGGATAGTGTTGGCATTTAATTGTAAAATTTTTGAAACAGGCATGCCATTTTATATAGCCATGGATTCATTGTCACTAGGACTTACTATGCTAGACAAGTGACTAGCTCTGGCTGAAAGGATTTAATCCTGATTTAGAAGCACTGACATTTACTTATAACACAGGCTCATCTGAGAGAGGCTTGATTCCATTGATACAAATTTTAGGCTGTTTCAAGCAATGGGACCCTGAAGTTGCCAAAATGCCTGTTTTGCATCTCCCCATTGGATGTGCTTGGTGCCTTTCTTGGCCAGCACACAGTGATAGGCAAGTTGATAGGGCACTGGATAAACAACTCCCTTCAATGCTGCCTCTAAGGAGACTCCATGCAGAGATCCTGTCTTTATTTGGATCCTCTTCCTCCTCTTCCTCCTCCTCCTCCTCCTCCTCCTCCTCCTCCTCCTCTTCTTCTTCTTCTTTTTGGCTTGGTTTTTCGAGACAGGGTTTCTCTGTGCAGCTCTGGCTGTCCTGGAACTCACTCTGTAGACCAGGCTGGCCTCGAACTCAGAGATCTGCCTGCCTCTGCCTCCCGAGTGCTGGGATTAAAGGCATGTGCCAACCACATCCGGCTTATTTAGATGTCCTTTACTGACATTACTGCCAGAATTCTTTCCAAGCCAAATAGCAAGTAGCCCTTGCTCTAGCCCAGGAACCAACATTAACTACTTACATATGTGGTACATATTGTATGACTTTATTTGGAGATGAGAGATCAGGATTTAAAGAGATGTCCTAGTAGGCAGACAAATAGAGAGAGCTGTCATGGCTGGGCAATTAAGGTGGTGAATTTTCAAGAGGACCAGCTTCTTCCTTAGCCTAGCAGCTTTTGTCTCCTACTAGCAGGCCCCCTGATGATGGACTAGCTCAACAAGCTTAAGCTTGGATGAGGACATGTCACACAACAGTTCCAGGCTAATCAATGATTCTGGCTTTCTTCAAACTGACCAACCCTCCAGCCCAGCCCCCCAATAGGGGAGGAAAACTGTCCAAGGCTATGGGGATCCCTCATGAAGACACGAGTTTTCAGCTTTGCTTTGCAGAGAGTCTTTTCCTCTGTGTTTCTCAAGCATGTGCATTGTCTGTGGTACGTGAGATTTCTCTGCTGCCCTTTAGTGCTTCGTATGCTTCCTGGCTTTTAATTCTTTAACTGGTAGAGAAAATGAACTTGATCAAGACCCCTAGGCTGCATCAGAGATTGGATTTGTTCTCTTCACTACACTTTCTTAGTCCAACATAGGGCATAATTTTGTATTCTTCAGTTAGAGGGGGCTCATGAAATGGCAAGAGTATTTAAATTTCACATCAAAAATGACCCTCGGTGAAGGTGAGCTTAACAGAGACTTAATAAATGGGAACAGTATTTTTGAAAGAAAAAAAAAAACCAAAAATAAAGTTTATATATGTAAAAACTTTACCTTTTGTAGTCCTTGTACTGGGGGGGAGGCCAAGGCCAGGCTGAGCTATATAGATAAATAAAAAACAAAACAGATTAAAGAAAATGTATCCTTTAGATAAAAAAGGTTTATTGGAATTTGCCTTCTAGGTTATGATCTAAAGCTGCATGACTGAAGGCACTGAAGGTGATCTAGATGTTTCTAGAACAAGCAGCTCCTGAAACTCACCGTTACCTCCTTGGTATGGAAACCATGGTTGCTCTATGGCCAGCCCAGGTCTTGACTGACTGGTGAGACCCAAACAGCATGTTACACTCTACCTTTAACAAAAATGGTTTACACAAGAAGATGAGGCAGGAGGACCATGAGTTCAAGGCTGACTCGATCTATATCTTGAGTTAAAAGCCAGTCTGGGTAGCTTTGTGAAGTACTTCTACATATTAAACTTCCCAGGAGGGCTGGCAAGTCTCAATGGTATAGTGGCCTAGCATGATTAAGGTCTTGGGGTTCAATTCCCAGTGCTGAAAATAAAGAAAACAGAATATAATAATGTAACACTTTGATTTTTAGACCTGGAGAAAATGTTTACGTTAAACATCCCTGAGGGATTATCTAGTAGATGTGATCTTATTTGCTCTGGAAGTCAATGTCTCTAGTTTTTTGACTGAATTTTAAATTACACACAGTAGCTGCATTCAAATTAGTTTTTCAAGTTTCCAGGGTTTTTGATTTTGTTCGCTTTGTATAGACTTCATGTCTCCTGTGTTAAGAATGTCTTTGTGGTAGGCAGCATACTTAAGACTATATGAGGAAAGGGTCTTTTGACCTCTTGGCCTATGTGGGGTTAAAAAACTAGGACTGGGCTGGAGAGGTGGCTCAGCGGTTAAGAGCATTGATTGCTCTTCCGAAGGTCCTGAGTTCAAATCCCAGCAACCACATGGAGGCTCACAACCATCCGTAATGAGATCTGATGCCCTCTTCTAGGGTGTCTGTCTGAAAACAACTACAGTGTACTTACATATAATAATAAATAAATAAATCTTTAAAAAACAAAAACAAAAACAAAAAACCTAAGACCATAGAGACAAATCTGGTTAGTTTGTGTTGAAAGAAAAAAAAAAGCAAACTACATTCTCAGTTATGTCTTTATCTATGCTTCCTACACTTTAGTACACGCTTCTGTGGAGACCAGGGGAGCTCAAATGTCACAGTCAGAAATGCTGTCTACCTAGATCGTCATGCTTGAGAAGAAAGTACTTTTCCTACTGAACCATCTCCCCAGCCTCTCCTTTCTTCTCATTGATGGTTCTGATGCAGTTAGTAGTTTTCAGGGCAAAGGTCCTAGTGCTCAAGCACTTCATTGGTTGCACTTGGCTGTGGTCAGCTCAGTCTCATCTCCTTGTGTGTCTCTACTTTCCCTTCTGCCTCAGTCTCTTTAAATTCACTCCTAGAATTACACATTGTAATTGTGGAATTGTTTCTTGCCACTTGAAAAAGCCATGGTTTGAAGGGGTCAGGCAGGTTCATGGTGTAAATTAGCACACCAAGGAAGAGGTTGTCAGGAGCAGACGTGGTCTTTCCTAGGGTCTTCTGGCATGAGGGTCACACAGGGAGCTATGGAACCTGGCATGAGGGTCACGCAGGGAGCTATGGAGCCTGGCATGAGGGTCATACAGGGAGCTATGGAACCTGGCATGAGGGTCACACAGGGAGCTATGGAACCTGGCATGAGGGTCACACAGGGAGCTATGGAGCCATGAGGCAGGCAGGTATAGTGTGGCCACAGCACGCCTGGTCTGTTTTCCTGGTGCATTGGCTGCTATTATCTGAAGATCCAGGATCTTCTGGATTTTGTAAATGTGAGTTAAGGGTCAAGCAGTCTTGTGACTCATGTCTGTTTAGTTCCTTTTTCCTAGGAAGGGTGAATGCTGTAGTTAATTGGTAGGATTCAAAAGGCAGCTGTTTCCCAGAGAACAAGGAAAGGTGAAGAGGGGAAAGAGAAAAAGGTTTTTCTCTGAAGGACAGAGGATACAACATTCTCTATAGACTTTTCAACCTATGAGGGGTCTTCAAGTTTAATTTGTATGGCTATGAAGATACCCTGATATAAAGCAACTAAGGGGAAAAAGGATTTTGGCTTACGACTCCAGATAATAAGTTAGCATTGCAGGGAAGTCAAGACAGCAACTTGAAGCAGCTAGTCAAAAGCAAAGAAATAAGAAATGCATACATGCTTAATGCTCAGCTTTATTTTTTTACACTCCAGAGCCTAAACCCAGGGAAGGCACTACCCATATTTAGGGCATGCTCCCAACCTCAATTAGACTCTCTTAGATGCTCCCACAGGATGACCCAATTGAAGCAATTTTTCATTAAGGCTCTTCTGGGTTATGTCAAGTTGACAGTTAAAACTAACCATTACAGTGGCTTCTATCAGGAATATTTTCCATATCAAAGCTGGTGATTTATTTATTTTTAAGACATTTTTATTAGATATTTTCTTCATTTACATTTCAATTGCTATCCCCAAAGCCTCCTATACCCTCCCCCCTGCCCTGCTCCCCAACTCACCCACTCCTGCATCCTGGCCCTGGCATTCCCCTGTACTGGGGCATATGATCTTTGCAATACCTAGTGCCTCTCCTCCCATTAATGGCCGACTAGGCCATCCTCTGCTACATATGCAACTAGAGACACAGCTGGGGGGGGGGCGCTACTGGTTAGTTCATATTGTTGTTCCTCCTATAGGATTAAAGCTGGTGATTAATATACTTTTTTTCCCTTGTTAACAAGCAAAGTCATTGTATAGAGACTGCATGATTTGCAAAGCCTAAAACATTCGTTTTCTCTCCAGAGTGGAGGAACATGATGAAAATGAAGAGTAGCTGGAGGCTGATGAGATGCTCTTGTTACCTAGGACAGGTAATAAACCTCTTTGCTTCTTAAGTGGAAGGAGGGAAATAATAGTAAAAAGTAGGACAACCTCAGAGGCAGATGACTTAAAAGGGCTAGTGTGTGGAGAGCTAAGTTCTATTCAGGAACAAACTATTGGTTCCATAGATTTAACACATAAACATTGTAAAAATTATTAGAATATTACACAAAGTTTGAAAATGAAAATCATCTTCATAGCACTTTACTAAAATCTCTATTTAGTTTCTGGGTATGATTTCAGAAGAAAACCACATTATCTATATGTATCTACTACCAATATATGCATGGGTATTTATAGCAAATAGTACTATATACATCTGTACATTTTCTTTTTTTAAAAAGAAAATAAGACAATCCTACACTGGCTACTCCCCCACCTTTCTGCTCCCTCCCTCCCTCCCTCCCTCCCTCCCTCTCTTTCTCTCCTTCCCCTCCTTGCCCCACCTCACCTCTCCCACACCATCCTCCGTGTGTGTGTGTGTGTGTGTGTGTGTGTGTGTGTGTGTGTAGATCTGGGCTCCAATTCTGGTTGTTCCTCTTGTCCAGAGTATATGGCATTAGGCAGGTCTTTCATCATCTTCAGAAGAGCTCTTATCTTTATATCTTATCTAACATGGAACAACACAAATGGTGGAGTTTGTAGAACATTCCCTATCATTGGTGAGACTAACAATGCCAGCCCTTTGTTGTCATTAAGACTTCTCAAAACATTTTCTCCCTTTCAGTAACATGCTTATGGTGGCTAGAGAATGAATTTCAAACTAGTTTCCTAGTCAGCCACATTCAGAGACTTAAGTGTAAACTCAGATTTCTTTGATCCCAACTTACTCTGTACATAAAGCCCTGCTTTTATTAAATTAAGATTTTCCAGATATTTTCCAGCTTAAAACTTTTTTTTTTCCTTCCACTAAAGTCTTTTGCATATGTGTGTTGAGGGGAAGTAATATCAAATCAACCGCAATTCTTTGCACAGGTTCCACTGAGTCCCCGGACAATGAGTCACCCAGACTTACTCCACTAAGTACCTGGGTGGGGGTGAGCTAGGGATGGGGGTGGTACATATCCTGAATCTGAAGGGGAAATCAGATATGCGCTTTGTTGTGCATGACTTTTCATAGTCTACAGGCACACGTGAGCACTTATTTATGTGGAGTCTGGAGGAGGACCACATGTGATCATTAGCAAACACTGTCCTCCTAGGTCTTCACAAGTACTTTCCTACTGAAGCATCGCCCCAGCCTCTCTTTCTTTCTTCTCATTGACTGTTCCCAGGCACTTAGTAGCTCTCAGGACAAAGATCCTAGAGGCCAAGCAGCCCATTGGGGTCAGTACAGTCTCACCTCCTTGTGTGTCTCTCCTTACCCTCCCACCCTACTTATCTTTGCCTGTTTTTGTCAGGGTTTCTATTCCTGCACAAAACATCATGACAAAGAAACCAGTTGGGGAGGAAAGGGTTTATTCAGCTTACACTTCTACATTGCTGTTCATCACCAAAGGAAGTCAGGAAAGGAAATCACAAAGGGTAGGAACTTGGAGGCAGGAGCTGATGCAGAGGCCACGGACTGATGCTGCTTACTGGATTGTTTCCCCTGGCTTGCTCAGCTTGCTTTCTTATAAGACCCAAGACTACCAGCCCAGGGACGGCACCACCCACAATGGGCCCTCCCACCCTTGATCACTAATTGAGAAAATGCCTTATAGCTGGATTTTGTGGAGGCATTTCCCCAACTGAAGCCCCTTCTCTGTAATAACTCCAGCGTGTGTCAAGTTGACACACAAAACCAGCCAGTACAACTCCTGAGACTACACATTGTTAGGAAAGGGCTGCACATACGCCTTTGCCTTTGTTTTCTGAGGAATTGGAAGTAAGACTTTGTGACTTCTCATTGGTGCCACAGCATACAAATAGAGTTGCAATCTTAGAATCATTTTTGGAAATGATCTTTTCAGGTATTGATCTGAAATGTTCTTTGGAGTGCTACTGAAATTATTACCACTGAATTCTCTAAACATGACTTCATTCTTTTCTTCTCCGAAATTCCTGTGACCTCTGAGAATGAAGAACTCCAGATGCAACTTTATCTATTTCCCCCTCTCATTTCGCAGCCCATTAGTTCAGGCCAGGATCCTCTCCTGAAGGAGCATGTGTGTAATTTGACAGCCTCTAAATAAAAGAGGAAAAAACAATTTTCTCAGCTACAGAGGTCATCTGCCAGCAAAGCAAGGATGGTAGACACGGAGGAGCCGAAGGCATTTTTGCTATTTTTGTTTGTCTCAGAGGTAAATTTTCATACATCAGTTCAGGTTGTATTTTTCTTCAACTTTGCCATACAGCTATGAATCGTCCACCAGTATGACAAGTAGAATAGAAGTATGTAACTGGGGACTGTAAAAGGTGACACATGGCATTCTCCTTTGCTGAGAGGAAATGTCTGTAGGACACATTATGGAACAATATATTGTTTTAATGCACTGGTTAGTTAACTGTTAATATACTGTTGAGGATTTTTTTTACATAAATACTTAATCAGGCATATATTCTGCACTTTTTATATAGTATTTTTGTCTCAATTTCATATAAGGTAATTTGGATGCTGTGTGAATTTTTCTAGGCAGGTATGAGCAAACATCTATTCATCTTAGATCAGGCACCAGTAGTAGACCCAAGAAATAATTTCCCTAAAGTCTGGATTGGTAAACCAATGAGTTTATTGGGGTTACATGTGATACAGGGGTAGATGCATCACAGAAAGGCTCATGAAAGCTCAAGCAGGTAGCGTGGTCACTTATACAACCTCGAGGAGGTACCCAAAGAACAAAACTTATTTCTCAGTACCTACAATGGGCAGTGTACAACTGTCTTTAACTCCAGTTTTAGGGAATCCAATATCTTCTAGTTTCCATGGGCACTTGCATTCTTGCTGTGCACATAAAAAATGGAAACAAGAAATACTCCATATATAAGGGCAGTGTCAGTGAAAACTTAATGTCTGTGAAGTATGTTGACCAACTTGCTTGCAGCTACCTTGTCTGACATTGTCCAGATGGGTTAATAGTCCTGCCTTCTGGGGATAACTTCAGTTCTAGCTACACCAAGGCTTTGCCACTCTGTAATAAGTTGCATTAAAAGGAAAAAGGAAGCTGGTAATAATTTTGTGGGTTTTCTTTCTTTCTTTCTTTCTTTCTTTCTTTCTTTCTTTCTTTCTTTCTTTCTTTCTTTCTTTCTTTCTTTCCTCTTAACAATTCCTCATATCTGTCTTACTGATACTTCTTTTAAGATGTCCAGGGGACTCAACTCTTTCCCAGATACAGATCAGTTATCTTCCTATATGTATAATCATTACCTTCCTTCAGTGTCCTGCCTTCTTGGCTCCACTTACAGTAGCAATGGTGAATGCCAAATGGAAGTTTGAAAATGTAGCACCACTACCAACTCTTTCATCTTTTAGGTTGTTTCTAATTCTTCCTGAAAGTAAAAGTTTCTAAAGTCTTAGATGAGTCTCTGTATAGCCCTGCCTGTCTTGGTACTCAGGCTACAAACCAAGGTGGGTTCAAACATGTAGATTCACCTGCCTCTGCTAGCAAAGTGCTGGGGGATTAAAGGTGTGTGTTACCAGGCTGTTTGTTTGTTTGTTTATTTATTTATTTATTTATTTATAGAGCAGTCATTCTTCTGTAGTGTGAATCGAGTGCTGGGATTAAAGATGTGTGCTACCAGGCTTTTAAATTTCTATCTATCTATCTATCTATCTATCTATCTATCTATCTATCTATCTATCTATCTCTATCTATCTATCTATGTTATCAGGTGTGTGAAAGTTCCTGAGCAGCAGACATGACCTTTCTGAGCCCAACATTGTGACTTCTATCTTGTTATCATCTTGAAGATTTTTTTGCAGGGCAGCCATTCTGTGTGCTTGATACATCAGCCATATCCTCTCTCTCCATATTGACCATCATCACTTAGACATCAAGTGCCTCAGGACCAGGTGCTGTATCTTGCTTCACCACTTACTTATTATCATTTTTCTCCAAATAAATACTTTTAAAATAATAAACAAGAAACATGTATGAGAATACCATCTTGTTAGATGTTAGAACATCCCATACTTGATAACAGTGGCCACACTGGAGGTAGAGTTTGGGTCACAATGTGGCAATAGGTTTGTTTCTTCTTGCAGGTCTGGGGTATCCTGGCTAACTAGACTTCTTATAAATACATATTTTCCAAGGTAGGACATGGATCCCCAGTACTTAAAGAAATTGAAAGCAATGACAGAATATTTATGCTTAGGAGCTAATGGAATGTATATGAACATGGGGCTGAGCCTTATGTATACTTGATTGGATACTGGATGAAACCTTGTGATTCCTTACTCTCTACCTAACCCATTTTATATACTTAGTAATTTGCTCTTTGATCCATCATCTAATTATTGCCACAAAACAATGGAATAAAACAAAGTGGAGAGGGAGAAACATAGCAAATTTCTGATGTTTTAATGTTTTTGTTTTGATAGATGTCAGCCTTATTGAAAGCCATTTCCTTAAAAATCTCACTCACTGGTTTGATAGCAATGAAGTGCAGCTTTTATTTATTTTTATTCTTTTAAGATGAAAAAAAACATAGTTTGAAGATATTTGTAGTAACCAATGTGGATAATGATAGGTAAAGAAAGTTGCTTTTAAAATTATCTCACAAATGAGAGTTCAAAAAAGGTGATTCAGCCTTATTTACAATAGCCAGAAGCTGGAAAGAACCCAGATGTCTCTCAACAGAGGAATGGATACAGAAAATGTGGTACATTTACTCAATGGAGTACTACTCAGCTATTAAAAACAATGAATTTATGAAATTCTTGAGCAAATGGATGTATCTGGAGGATATCATCCTGAGTGAGGTAACCCAATCATAGAAGAAGTCACTTGATATGCACTCACTGATAAGTGGATATTAGCCCAGCAACTTAGAATACCCAAGATACAATTTGCAAAACACAAAAAATTTCAAGAAGAAGGAAGATGAAACTATGGATACTTCATTTCTCCTTAGAATAGGGAACAAAATATCCATGGAAGGAGTTACAGAGACAAAGTTTGGAGCTAAGACGAAAGGATGGACCATCCAGAGACTACCCCACCTGGGGATCCATCCCATAATCAACCACCAAATGCAGACACTATTGCATATGCTAGCAAGATTTTGCTGAAAGGACCCTAATATAGCTGTCTCTTGTGAGGCTATGCCAGTGCCTGGCAAATACAGAAGTGGATGCTTACAGTCATCTATTGGATGGAACACAGGGCCCCCAATGGATGATCTAGAGAAAGTACCCAAGGAGCTGAAGGGGTCTGCAACTCTATAGATGGAACAACAATATGAACTAACTAGTACCCCCAGAGCTCGTGTCTCTAGCTGCATATGTAGCAGAAGATGGCCTAGTCGGCCATCATTGGGAAGAGAGGCCCCTTGGTCTTACAAACTTTATATGCCCCAGTACAAGAGAACGCCAGGGCAGTGGGAGTGGGTGGGTAGGGGAGCAGGGTGAGGGGAGGGTTATGGGGACTTTCGGGATAGAATTTGAAATGTAAATGAAGAAAATATCTAATAAAAAATTGAAAAAAAGGTGATTGAAATGTTGACAAAATATTAATGGATGACTATATATTTGGGGTTTTGTATTGAATTTGGTCTTAGAAGTCAATACCATTTTAGAGTCTAGAAATTGTGGACCCTAATAAACTCTCAGGGCAACTTATATTATTGAATAATATATAATATTAATAGTATTATTAATATATTAATAATAATAATAATAATGAGGTTTCAGAAAAAATAAAAGGGATAAAGAATAAGATAACTGCTATTATACAAGTCCTTCATTTGAGGGGAAACATTGTACTTAGGATTCTCAATGAGCAAGCAGTTACCAAGTGTGGCTGATAAAACTTGAATTTTTCTAAAAGCCTAGGAATATGGGCAGGAGACCAAAAATGCTAGTTTTAGAGCGGCCATGTACTGTGAGGTGGTGAGACAGGAGGAATGACATTTTACTATTTTGTTGTTAGAGTCAATCATTTGTTTAAGGATGAATAGGATATATCCTCTCTGCCAGGACTGGAAGCTCTAAGCCCCTTGTCATGTTAAAACATTGCACAATTTTTCTTTCTTCCTTTGAATATGTGATGTATGTGCATGCCATTTTCCCCAGTGTGTGTGTGTGTGTGTGTGTGTGTGTGTGTGTTTGTGTGTGTATAAACCAAATGTTGACATAGATGTCTCTTCATTGCTGTCCACACTGTTTGAGGTTTTTCACTGAATCTGGAGCTCTGGCTCAGCTAGGCTGGCTGACCAGTGAGCTCCAGGGAGCCTTCTTGTCTCTGCTTTCAACCTCCAGCACTGGGCTGCAGACACACACCATTGCACTTGGCGTTTAACTGGGTGATATGGGTCTGAGCTAGAGCCCTTAAGCTGTGTGGCAGGCATTTTACCCACTGAGTCATATCCCTAGACCTGAAGCTGATTCTTGAATTTCTCATTGCTTGCTACTAGTCTCTATGAAAGGATAATGTATTCATCTTGCTGGTTGTATTTTTGTTTTGCTTTAGAAGTTACTAAGATCATTGAAACATTGTAGTTAAGAATTTTGTAGAGTCAATTTGGCAGCGGTACCTTTATCTACTGAGACATTTTCCTGGCCCTGCAGTATCAAGCTGGAAATCATAATTAGTCATCTGTTTTCCTTGTCATATTAATTAATACCCCCAAATAAAGCTTTTAGTTTCTGGGGAACAATCACACATATAGTACTGGTGTAATAAATTTCTAAACACATTTAAAGGACAAGCTGGCAGGAAATAATACTGTCTTAGGAGCAGTCATTTATACTCACTGGAATTGTGATAGAAATTAGATACCTAGAAATGTCCTTACAAATAAAATAGAACATTTTTTGACAATCAGCCTATCACAGAATTAATTATGATAACTTCCAAGTGGAAATAATCTAAGTACCCATCAAAATGGCACTAGAATAATTTTCCATGTAAGAAGAGTATGTTGGGGGATATTCAGTTACACAGCATGGACCGCAGTGTCCCCAAAGCCTGAGAACAGAAAAAAAGAAGGTATGACTTCCTCATATTAGAAAATATGCTCAGATCCTTCTTGGGAACTTTCAAGGGAGTTGTTAAGGGGCATTGTGACTGTTTTGAGCCTAAGATATTTAAGGATGCAAAACAATTGTTTTGAAAGTTGAAAGGTTTCTCTGAAGAATACCATTGTGTATAGTGGAATTTTTCTTTCCACATTCCTGCTAGGGAGGGGACCTCAAAAATATTATTTGGATAATTCATATGAGCTCTCATAGTATAGGCCAGAATAAGAAGAGAGTGCCTGACTTAAATCTGTGGAGATTTAAAATATGCAACAAGGAGATAAAGAAATAAAAGTTAAGTTTTATACAGTTTAGACAATAGAGCAGACCTTTCTTATGTGCTTTAAGAATTAATTTAAGAATTTAATTGCACTTGGGGCTATAGAGATGGCTCAAAGATTAGGAGCACTACCTACTCTTCCAGAGGACCCAAGTTTTTAGCACCTATGTGGCCATTTACAACCATCTGTAACACCAGTTCCAGGGATCCAGTGCCTTCTTTTGGCCTCCTTGGGCACAAGGCATGTACATGGTACATATGCCTACATGTAGGCTATATGTATTCATATAGATATGTGAATTTTTCTGATAGACTATGGTTTATTTCTTGTCTACTGGCAACTCTCATGGGTATAGTGATCTTAGCTCCAAATTTGTTTATGCAAATGGTAAAGTTTCTCCTTTTTATATGGCTGAATAGATATTCCATTCTTTATAAATACCACACATTCTTTATCAGTTCATTTGTTGACAAGCAGCTGTTTCATTCCATATCTTGAATATTTTAATTAGTGCTTCAATGCACATGGGAGTGCATGCATATTTTGAACATAATGATTTTATTTTCTTTGGTTATATTCCCAGTAGTAACATTGCTGGATTATATGAGAATTCTATTTTTAGATTTTTTTGGGGGGGTATGGGATAAAGATTAATTACATCCCCATCAGCGATGGATGAGTTCTCTTTCCCTACATGTTCTTCAACATTTATTCATCATCATTCTGCCAACACTGCTCTAACAAAATGAGATAATAAAGCTTTTAATCCTCTTGTTTCTGTCTTCCAAGGGACATGCTTTACCACATCTTGTATGTGCAGTGCTAGGGATCAAACCCAGGGGCTCATGGACGCTAGACAAGCACACTACATCCCTAGCCTGCTGTATTTGAATTTGCCAAGCACTTCAAATCCTAAATGAAAAAAATGTAATTTTAAAAAATTTATTGTTTGGAATGGCATGTTGCTACTTGTGATTTCTAAAAGATGAAATTCATAAATGACTTTCACAGACATATATTGCTTTGGAGAACTTTGGAGGTAGAATTCACATTTCAGAATCAAAGTATTTCTCTGGCAATGTTATTCATATTTTGAGGAGGGCACTTCCTTCTTTTGCTGGCCCTACAGCTTTCCAGTGCTTCCCAAGAAAGGGGTTTTATAGTGATCTCTGCTTCTTCATTGCTTGAAACATTATTCTTTGATTTGGTATTGGCATTAACTGAAAATAAGGCTTAAAATAATTCCTATGCTTTTACAGATCTCTTCATCAACTGTTATTCCCTGAGGATTTTTCTTTGTGACATTAATAGCACTATTTTTTTGTGGGGGTATATTTTGTCTATTTCTGTTATGTATGTTTTATTATTTCTGTCTTTCAGAAAATCCAAGGTTGTTGGCTTTAATTCTATTACATAACATAAATGGAAGTGCTGTGTTTACAGAAATTCTGCTCCCTCTCTTTCTCTCTTTATATTTGTGATGCATATGTTTGTGTATGGTGTGTATATGCGTATGTGTGCTGTATATGTGAATGAGAGCCTATGTGTGCCACAACTAACATGGAAGTTGGAGGATAATCTTGGATGTCAGTGTTTGACTTGATTTGCTTAAGGCAGGATCTCTTGCTGTTAGTTGTTTACTCCAGGAAAACTGGCTCCTAAGCTGCTAGAGGTTCTTCCCCCCCTTCTCTCTATAGAACTGGGGTTATAGAATGAGGTACTGTGTTTAGTTATGGACTCTGTGGATTCAAGCTCATGTCTTCATGCTTTCTCAGCAAGCTCTTTATCCATGGATCAATCTCAACCCCAGTCATTTCTTTTTAGTGGTCATTTTATATCAAGAAAAAGATGTCTGAGTATATTTTATAATTGTACAAAAGCAAAAGACGTCTTCATAGTCTTGCTTAGCATGTTTTTAGTTACTTTTAAAAAAGGAGACAGAGACACAGAGTCAGAGAATTAACAATGAAAATAGAGGGAAAATTGGAGTTCAGTGGAACTTAGAAGATCCCAGAGGTACTCGGAAATACCTGATTCATAATTCTCCACTAGTTTCTCATTGATCTCACACTTGGTATTGCTAATCATTTGTGCTTATTGTTTTATGCATGTGCATTTTTTTCTCTGTGACAAACTTGAAAAATTACAGCTGCAAATTACAGATGCAGAATGCATTTGAGAATACTGTAAAACTCTGTGGACTGAATGGAACTAGGCCCAATTGTTTTGTTATTGATTGCACAGTGTACTGATCCACTCATCTGGTCCAATTCACTTTTAAGTTAGCTCTCTTGTAGGGAGCCTAGCGGCCGCACCTTGAAGATGACACTGCCTTCCTCGGCCTTATCAGTTTTGCTGGCATAAATAACTCCTAATATGGCCTTAGGCTGTGTTGGCAGTGACATGATTCTAAGCCCGAGAATGTGAAGTTGAAGCCCGAGAATTCCTGGCGTATGAGCAGGAACTACGTGGCATTCTGTGTGTGGCCAGGATAGGGTTTAATTGGTTGCTCCTGGTGGGGATAGTCCCAGTAGAGACAGAGAAAGAAGAATTCACTATTACGCTTAAGCTGTAACTGCATGCATAAAAGACTGAGTAAACAAACTTGAGTTGTGGAACCCGGTTGGTCTGTGTCTTCTTCCTGCGGGACGGGACGGGCGCGGATCACTCTCTAATAACGATGTATTCCCAAAAATAAAGGGAAAAGAAATTTAAAAAGGGATGTGAAGATGACTCCATGGGCAACGATCTTGTAGTGCCTGTCTCTAGAGCCCACATAAAGCAGGGACATTAGTGTGCATATGTAATCTCAGTGTCCTGAGGAGAGATGGGAAAGAGACTCTAGAAGCCCATACATCAACTTTCTTGGAGTACACAATGGTAAATAATCATCCAAGGTTGTTCTCAGATCTCCACTTGAATACTCACATTTATACACACAAGTCCACTGGAAAACATGAAAACACAAAGGGGGGGGGAGAGGGAAGTGAGGGGGAAGGGGAAGGAGAGAGGGAGAGAGAAACAGAGGTGAAGTGGTATGGAGTACAAATTAATATAGCAAATCATTAATTCTTTATTTAGATGAAGGGCATAGTAAAAATATTTTTACCTTTTTCTAGGTCAAAATAAATGCATTACCAAACATATATTAACAATGCAACACAGAAGAGCAGGAAGTGATTGTTATTGTCCCCAGATTTTGCCACACATGGTATTGCTAGCTAGTACTCTGGAATTGTTTCTGAGGTCTGTGCTGTGATATATGTTTATCACACTGATATTTATAGTGAGAATTCCGGTTACTTTTAGAAACATAGAAATATTATAAGAATATGTTTTCATTTAAACCGCAGGTGTGGGGATATGGAGCTGCTTCAGATTGTCCCCAGCAGCTGACTATGATTTGCCTTGTGCTCTAGCAGGACATGATTTTGCCAGCTGCAGGTTGCTGTTGGTCTTGTTTTGTTAAACAGTTATGAGCAAAAAAGAAGAGGAAGAAAAGGAAGGAGAAGAGAAAGAGGAAGAGGAAGGAGGAGGAGGAGGAAGAGGAAGGAGGAGGAAGAGGAGGAGGTACTGGGGTTCAGGGAGTCTCTACTCAAACCAAACAAACACTGATCTCATATAAGCAACAATAGTTTATTGAATGAACACCATAATACTGAACATCCAGGTATCAAGAAGGAAAGACCCAATTGTGACACTAATTTGCTCCCAGAGTAGCATTTTTATAGGAAAAACCAGGCTCAAAGGTTTAAAGGGCAAGGAGGGAAGCAGTTGGCTTAGTAGGCAAAATATTATCAGGTAAACTTTAAGCTGATTGGTTCTGAGTAAGGTAAAGGAGGTTGGTAGTTGGGTGGTGAACAGAACTTCAGAACATTGAGATAACAGAGCATGAGTATTATAATCATAACTTTTTTTCCAAGTTTTATCAGATATTTTCTTCATTTACATTTCAAATGTTATCCGGAAAGTCCCCTAAACTCTCCCCCATCCCCCGCCCTGCTCCCCTACCCACCCACTCCCACATCTTGGCCCTGACGTTCCCCTGTACTGGGGCATATAAAGTTTGCATGACCAAAGGGCCTCTCTTCCCAATGATGGCCCACTAGGCAATTTTCTGCTATATATGGAACTAGAGACATGAGCTCTGGGGGTACTAGTTAGTTCATATTGTTGGAGACCCCTTCAGCTCTATGGGTACTTTCTGTAGCTACTCCCTTGGGAACCCAGTGTTCCATCTAATAGCTGACTGTGAACATCCACTTCTGTGTTTGCCAGGCACTGGTATAGCCTCACAAGAGACAGCTATCTCAGGGCCCTTTCAGCAATATCTTGCTGGCATATACAATAGTGTCTGCATTAGGTGGCTGATTATGGGATGGATCCCCAGCTGCAGCAGTCACTGGTTGGTCCATCCTTTTGTTTCAGCTCCACACTTGATCTCTGTAACTCATTCAATATGTGCTTTGTTCTTAGTTCTAAGAAGGGACGAAGTGTCCGCACTTTGATCTTAATTCTTCTTGAGTTTCATGTGTTTAGCAAATTGTGTCTTGGGTAATCTAGGTCTCTGGGCTAATATCCACTTATTAGTGAGTACATGTTATGTGAGTTCTTTTGTGATTGGGTTACCTCACTCAGGATGATGCCCTCCAGATCCATCCATTTGCCTAGGAATTTCATGAATTCATTGTTTTTAATAGCTGAGTAGTACTCCATTGTGTAAATGTACCATAATTTCTGTATCCATTCCTCTGTTGAGGGACACCTGGGTTCTTTCCAGCTTCTGG
>LR749648.1:1801680-1822672 GCA_902729485.2 Mus minutoides
AAACATAGTGGAGCACGTGTCCTTATTACCAGTTGGAACATCTTCTGGATATATGCCCAGGAGAGCTATTGCAGGATCTTCCGGTAGTACTATGTCCAATTTTCTGAGGAGCCTCCAGACTGATTTCCAGAGTGGTTATATAAGTTTGCAGTCCCACCAACAATGGAGTAGTGTTCCTCTTTCTCCACATCATTGCCAGCATCTGCTGTCACTTGAATTTTAGATCTTAGCCATTCTGACTGGTGTGAGGTGGAATCTCAGGGTTGTTTTGATTTGCATTTCCCTGATGATTAAGGATGTTGAACATATTTTCAGGTGCTTCTCAGCCATTCGGTATTCCTCAGTTGAGAATTCTTTGTTTAGCTCAGTGCCCCATTTTTTAATGGGGTTATTTGATTTTCTAGTGTCCACCTTCTTGAGTTCTTTGTATAGATTGGATATTAGTCCCCTATCTGATTTAGGATTGGTAAAGATCCTTTCCCAATCTGTTGGTGGTCTTTTTGTCTTATTGACAATATCTTTTGCCTTACAGAAGCTTTGCAACTTTATGAGGTCCCATTTGTCAATTCTTGATCTTACAGCACAAGCCATTGCTGTTCTATTCAGAAAAATTTCCCCAGTGCCCATATCTTCGAGGCTTTTCCCCACTTTCTCCTCTATAAGTTTCAGTGTCTCTGGTTTTATGTGGAGTTCCTTAAACCATTTAGACTTGACCTTAGTACAAGGAGATAAGAATAGATCAATTCCCATTCTTCTACATGATAACCGCCAGTTGTGCCAACACCATTTGTTGAAAATGCTGTCTTTTTTCCACTGGATGGTTTTAGCTCCCTTGTCAAAGATCAGGTGACCATAGGTGTGTGGATTCATTTCTGGGTCTTCAATCCTATTCAATTGGTCTACCTGTCTGTTGCTGTACCAGTACCATGCTGTGTTTATTACAATTGCTCTTTAGTACAGCTTGAGGTCAGGCATGGTGATTCCACCAGAGGTTCTTTTATTGTTGAGAAGAGTTTTTGCTAGTCTAGGTTTTTTGTTATTTCAGATGAACTTGCAAATAACCCTATCTAACTCTGTGAAGAATTGAGTTGGAATTTTGATGGGGATTGCATTGAATCTGTAGATTGCTTTAGGCAAGATAGCCATTTTTACTATATTGATTCTGCCAATCCAAGAGCATGGGATATCTCTCCATCTTCTGAAATCTTCTTCAATTTCTTTCTTCAGAGACTTGAAGTTCTTGTCATATAGATCTTTAACCTCCTTAGTTAGAGTCACACCGAGATATTTTATATAGTTTGTGAATATTGTGAAGGGTGTTGTTTCCCTAATTTCTTTCTCAGACAATTTATCCTTTGTATAGAGAAAGGCCATTATAATCATAACTTTTAACTTATTAGTAGCATTCTTCAGTGTCACCCACAAAACACACAGTGAGCTCATAAGTAGGTGCAGGAAGGGTTTCCCAGTGATCAGCTCTAACTCAAGCTATTTTAGACATAACAGTTTATATTGACCTTTGATTTGATGGGTCCTAGGTAAAGCTTTGTGGAACTTCTTAAAATTAGCAAGTCTCATATAGAATATTCAGAATATACAGAACAAAACAGGGTATGTGGTCAGCATGTCCTTGAGCCAAGTCATTTCTCTGTGTTGATGACTGTGTCAGTGTTACAGCAACAATATGAAATAGCTGGCAGGCATGGAACAAAATGGGTATAGCTATTCTGGGGGGTTGGGGGGAGTGTCAGACCATAAGAGCAGCAGAAGAAGAAAGAGAAGAAGGAATAGGAGAAGGAGGAAGAGGAGAGAGAGAGAGAGAGAGAGAGAGAGAGAGAGAGAGAGAGAGAGAGAAAGAAAGAAAGAGGAAATTAGATATCTTGATGGTGAAGGTCAAACTTGCTTCAAGGAACTTGACTCCCCTAATCTACTGGAAGTAGTGTAATGATAACGTCAGAGTCTTTTCCCTCTATCGTTTTTTCTTCTATCCAGTGTTGGAGGTTGAAAGGTGGAAGAAAAAGGGCAGGAGAAGTGTGGAGAAAAGAAGAACCCACAAAGAAGCAAACACTCAGCTTTGGATATGTTTTTTCCCTTTGTGACCTAAGACTTCATACCTTTACACCTCGGAGCCTGTGAAAAGAAAGAATTGGTATTTTCATGGTGTGATAGTTTTAATTGTTAGTAGGACACACCATTGGGTCCTTTGGGAAGAGAATCTCAATGAGAAACTGTTTACATTGGGGTGTCCCATGGGGGTGTCTATGGGGAATTATCTTAATTAGGTTCATTGTTGTGAGAAGACACAGTCCTCTGTAGATGAAAACATTCCCTAGGCAGGGAGTCCTGCTCTGTATAAAAGTAGAGAACTTGATCTGAGCACAATCAAGCCCTCATACACTTACTTACCTCTTTCTGCTTTTGACTGTGGATGTGATGGGACCATCTTAAGCTCTTGCCACTGTGACTTCCCTTAGTAATGACTGTAACCTGGGATGTGAGTTAAAATGAACCCTTTCTCCTTTAAGTTGCTTTTTTTGTGTGTGAGGGAATTTTATCAGAGCAATGGAAGTAGAACCAGGGCCATTGTGTTATATTATATGACCTTACTGTGGGGACTGCTTGAATCACTTAGTTTAAAAGCAGAAAATTCTCCATAGCTGGTGGGAGAAGGCAAGTAAGTTTAAACCATGAGGAGTTCTCCATGTGACAGACGAAGGGACGTCATAAGAAGAAACATGGTTGTCTTGAATGAGCAGAGACCCTAATTCTTCTGGCTGTTAGCAGAGAAATGAGTCTCAGTCTTTCAGAGGAAAAGCACTTTATCTGTTTTACTAAGAGAGAAGAACTTTGAAAAGGACCTTGGTGTCCATGTATGTTGGTCAGTGTTTTGCCATTATAATAAGATATTTGAGGTGCTGTACTTACAAAGATGAAAGATTATTTTGGTTCACCATTTTGGAGATTTCAGTCCATGTGAAAGGGCAACATAAACCCCATTTGTCTCCATTTAAGGACCAGGCCTGATTTCAAGAAAGGCCGTAAGGCACCAGCTTTAGGAATAGACCATAAGTCCTTGAAACTAAGTCATAAGACACCAGCTCTAGGAACAGATCATAAAAATCTAGAACAAGATCATAAAACCCCTTCCCAAAGAACAGCCTGGGGATAACCACAAAAATGGGAGAAAAATCTTATCTCAGCATGAGCCATCCAGGCTGGGCAGCCCTATTTCATTATATGATCAAAAGTTCATGACATAGGATTGCAGACCACTGACCACCTGTGACCCCCTAGCACCCACTAATGACATTTTAGATTATCTAATCCTAGAGAGTTCCACTGGTGCCTTACAAGGCCTGCATGGCTTTGTCTGGCATCAAAATTTTAGAGAATGGTTAACCTCCTCATGCTGTTTTTGTTTTTGTTTTTCAGAATAAACACAGCTTTTGTATACTGAGTCTGGGGTCTTCCTTAAGTGATTTTTGGACTTTATACATGGTGGGTCCGTTCCATTTCTTTGAGTCAGGGGACGCAAGAAACCATGGCCAGAGCACATAGTAGGGCAAACTGCTTCTATCATAAGCTTGGGATCAAAAAGAGAAAGAGAATGGGGCCAGAGTCCCACAAAACCCTTCTAGAACACAGTACTGTTACTTGGATCTTGCTTGTTTTCCAGTTCACCAGTTTTCTGTCCGAAGAATTCAGGCAGGACACTTGGATCATGGGCTTAGAAGGCAGGTGGAGTTTATGACAAGATAAACCCTCAAGGAGTGGGACTGAACAGTGGCAGTGGGACCATGGTCAGAGTCACATTTTAAACAGGCTTAAACTGTGTTTTAAAGTCCCTAGAACAGACAGCTTTCCTGAGGTATATTTTTCCATCCATGTGATTGACAGGTCCATTTTTTTGGCTAGTAATTGTGTCAGAGAGTAGACTGTAATGTCAGAAAGAATAAAAATGAATCTATAAAAATAGCCAAGGAAACAGCCTTCCCTTGATGGACCTTGATGGACTAGCCTTGTTACTACCCCTCCCCCCTTTCCAGTCTGTAGCTTTCCTTTCAGATAGTAATTTGAATTGTAAAGAGGGTCAACCAGTGTCCTTCTCCCTTCTTTTATCCACGGTCATTTTCTTTTTACTTGCAAAACTAGTGTACTAGTAGGATATGGAATTTGAAGGTGATTTTCAAGGGCAAGATAGAACAAACTTCCCCTGCAGAGCTGCCAAAAGGTGTCAAAGAATTTGTGGATGAAGAACTCTGCAAAGAACTAGGATTGTTTACACACAACCCCAGAGAACCTCTGAGACCATTTCTTTTTAGAAAATGAGGAAGGAATATCTTTCTTTGAGATGGACATTTCCCCATCTGATCTTAACCAAAGCTCTCTCTTCCTCCACTTGCTTTGGTAGAGGCAGCAGATACCAAACATCCAGCAGAGTTACATACTGTTAGTGCCTGGCTTTAGGAGCCATTGATTACCTGGAGGGTTCATCCTCAATGACCTTCAAGCTTAGCACCTCCCAAAGATTTCATCACCTGCCAAGAGCATCACCAAGTTTTTAGCTTTTGGACTTTTGGGAACTAGACGAAAACAAAATTTACTGACTTCTTGATTTCAACCTTGTCAGACCCTAAACAGAAAGTCTAATCATAAAGACATTTGAGATTAAAAAATGATACCTTATGTTAAATGTTATTTTAAGCCTTTAAGTTGGTGAAAACAGTATGTTTGTCTGTTCTTAATTTCCTTTCATCCTTCCAATCATTCTTTTCCATGGAAGATATACTCAATTTCTCTTTACAATAATATTACCTTGAAATATAGAAAACAGCAAATGTCAGCCATATCCTTATGAATATAAAGAACTATACAAAATAATGAATTATAGTATAAAATATAAAGACCTCATCCTGCTTACTTCACAAAACTGTGTTAGTTATTTGGCTTGTTAAACATTGCTGACCAAATTAAGTAAATCAAGCCCTTAAGCAACCACCTGCATATAGTTATGTTTAAGAGCTCATTACCTGCGGAGGGTAAATGCTGAAAGCTGCCAGAGTTTCTGTTGATGAAAGTGGTTGGCAGATGTGTGAGCCCTCAAATTTTTGTGGATAGCACAGAAAATATATTCAATGATTTGGCTTCTCCTTTTACAGAAACAATAGATGCTAAGAATCAGTGTGCACCAGGTAAGGTCTGGTAGGAAGCAGGCATTTCCTTCTCACCCTTAAGTCCCCAGGTAAATATAGAAGCCACAAAAACAAAATTTTGGTTTCAAGAATAAGCAGGAGTAACTCCCAGCTTTCTAGCCACCCAAGGTCCACAGTAGTTTGATTGATGTCACATGTGACTATGACTTTGGTCATATAACATAGCTAATATATTTACTAAGCCTGTCTGTTTGCAGTACAAGACCCAGCTTCCTTCCTTAGAAACCTTTTGGAGTAAAGACCTTTGTCTGGGGAATCTGAGACCACCTCAGTCCCCCTCTGTGTGGCCTGCTTTCATCATTAAAAACCTTTTGCTTGAAAAGGGAAGACCTCTCTTATCATCTCATCATCTCTCTCAAACATGCTTTCTTTCCTCTTCCTCACCCCCAAACCTATGACTCCCCCTGCCTCTGATTGCTCGGATTACAGGGTATATACGACCACACCTAGCTTATGGAGACCTAAGGATCAAACCAGGACTTTTCAAATGCTAGGTAAGCACTCTACCAACTGAGCTACACCCCACCCCCATCAGACAGAATAGTGACCAACACTGGTGAGAATATTTTTTCAGTTTTATCTTTTGCTTTCTTATAGGACTCTGAGGTTGCCAGAAGTTTGTGTTAATTTTCTACTTTTGAGACAGGAAAAGGCTTTAATGGGTAGGAATTTTTTTTTCTCCAGCCTCTAGTCTCTCTTTGAATGCGTCAAGCTAATTTTCTTAACTCTGGATGGCTTGTAGTTATCTAAATAAATTTCTTTTATCTTTTGAAATAAAAAATAACTCTTACATTAAAATTTTTTCTTTCTGAGCCTTAAATCTATCTGAGGTCCACCTACTTGGTTGTAGTTGCGCTCTTAGGTAAGGGATAGTAGTTTGGACCAAACATAACCAGAGGTTAGATGATTACCCTGTAAGGAGGGTTTCTGTTTGGGGGAACATTCTTAGTATTTATTTCCCTTTCTTATACATGTATTCAGTCCAGGTTAGTGGTGAGGGTCTTTGTTCATAAAGGATCTTAAGCCATTTTTGCTAAGAGAGAACTTTGCTTTATGGCTATTGATGTTTGCATCTGTGCTAAGGTGCTCTTGTCTCTAGGGTAACCAGAGTTCTTAGGTTCTTGTTGCTATAGAGATCTGGCAGTTTCTGTACTGAGGGATGGAAAAAACTTTAAGCTGAACAATTATGATTGGCACAAATATGCTAAATGATACACGGTACAGGCCCATGTGAGATGTCCGAGTGGGCCTAATTAAACTCATAGGCACAATAGTTTATAGTACTACAAAATCACTGCCCACATTCACCATTCATCAATCTCCCAACCACTTAATATTCTATCAAAATGTGATTGCATTATTATTAAAAGTTTACGTTATAATGTCTGCAGACCTACTGCTCTGGGCTTAGTAATGTTCTATTCTATGATTAATCTTTTAGTAATTTCCCCTTGCTCTGGAATTAAAGATTGGCCATTTTAATGTATATTTTGTTTTCTGTACTTACTACTAATATTCAAAAATTTCTTATTATGACGTTTGTCTAAAACCAACAAAATATGAAGGTATTCATGCATCTGATTTGTTTGGGAAGAAAATGTAGGAGGCATAATGAGAGAGCCTGCTGAGAGCCTGCTGAGTAGGTAAGAAGTCAGTTTTAAAATGGCTCCCTTTGAAGGGTAAGGCTCTATCCTGCTGAGACTTTGTGAGAAGCTACATGGAATGCCTCTTGACATTGTCCCCTTACTGGCCACAGTTCACTGTCTGAAGCAGCTGCCCCTGGTTGGGGAGTGTCAGTGATTCTCCACCTCACCTCAGTGCTGTGGGAGTTACAGAGTCAGTCAATGCTTCCCACTTGCAGGCTGCGCTTGCCTGGAAGTTAGGAGACAGCGGTTGGATTTGAAAGCCGGGCGTGGTGGCGCACACCTTTAATCCCAGCACTCGGGAGGCAGAGGCAGGCGGATTTCTGAGTTCGAGGCCAGCCTGGTCTACCGAGTGAGTTCCAGGACAGCCAGGACTATACAGAGAAACCCTGTCTTGGAAAACAAAACAAAACAAAAAAAACAAAAAAAGAAAGTAGGTTTTCACCCTCTGCCTTTGAGGGAGATCAAGGAATCAGATTCAAATGAGGCCCTCTTGCCTTCTCCCATCTGAATTTTTGGGTTCCCTAAACCTTCCCAGGGGAGGGGAAGGGCTTCAGTTGTACAACCAACTAACAGAGATATTGGGTCAATAGGGAAATAGATCACAACTTCATGTCAAATTAACATCTGAATCTAACTAAAACCCTTCAACTCAGTATAGAATTACTTTACTAAGGAGCATTCTGTCTGCCGTTTGTGCACTTCTATGCATTTTCGTTGTCATACCTGGGATTTCATATTCTTTTTTTTTTTTTTTTTTTTTTTCCCCCTTGTTCCGGTCACCCCCACTCGCTCTGCTCGACCCTGCTCGCTCCGGCCAGCCCCACTTGCTTCTGGCCGCCCCCTTACGGCCCCTGCTTGTTCCAGCCAGCCCTGCTCGCTCCGATTGTCTCCGCTTGCTCCGGTTTGGCCCCGCTCGTTCCGGCCATCCCGTTCAGCCCCACTCGCTCCGGCCCTGCTAGCTCTGGCGTCCCCGCTTGCTCCGGCCATCCCCGTTCGGCTCCGTTCGCTCCGGACAGCCTGGCTTGCTCCGGTTGGTCTCTCTGGTCCAAGGATTCATTTCTTATTATTCTTCATAAGTACGCTGTAGCTGACTTCAGACGCACCAGAGGAGAGCGTCAGATCTTGTTACGGGTGGTTGTAGGCCACCATGTGGTTGCTGGGATTTGAACTCATCACCTTTGGAAGAGCAGTCGGGTGCTCTAACCCGCTGAGCCATCTCACCAGCCCCCGGGATTTCATATTCTTTAATTAATATCATGTCAGTTTTTCTACAGTATTTTTTAAGATTTGTTTTTAAAGTGTAGACTACAAGAGGGCTATTTTGGAGATGGAGTTATAGATAGCTGCGAGCCTCTGCAGGAGAAGTACATGCTCATAACCATTGAGCCAACTTTCCTACAGGTTTTTAAGACTTACTCAGTATGTTTTGCCTGTGTCCTTTCTACCTTTTGTATCTCTCTCAGTCACATGATGTTAAGTGTCTCTTGTGGCCATTCATCTCCTTTCTCTGAGCCCAGACACTCTTGCTAGAAACAAACACAGGAATTTTCTTTTTGTTCTTGCTTGAGGACCAAGTATTTGGAATGAAAGTCAGGGAGGCATGTTCTACAGGGAAAGCCTTTGGAGAAACTGCTTTACTGGCACAACATTTTATATTCTGTGGGACTTACCCTTTAAACTGCAGTATATTTTAATACATTCATGGAGTTTTGAAACCATTACTACTCTCTATTTTTGGAAATATTATCATCTTCCTTAAACAAAACTTATTCCTGTTAGCAGTCACTGCCCATCATCCATCTTTCCCAACTGCTCCTTCACCTGCGGCCCTGAGTAACCACTAACTTTCTATTCTAATTTCAATTATAAACGTACTTAGATGCTTTTTGTTAATTAATTAATTAATTAATTTAATGTATGAGTGCTCTGCTGCATGAACACCTGCAGGCCAGAAGAGAGTGTCAATCTTACAGATGGTTGTGAGCCACCATGTGGTTGCTGGGAATTGCTGAGCCATCTCACCAGCCCCTACTCACATGTTTTTAAATCCATCCATGCTGCATCATTTATTAATATTTAATTAATTCCTAGTAAAGGCTAAAAATGTTCAAATTAAACATACCATATTTACCTGGCTATTGGTTGTAGGATATTTAGGCTATTCTGAAGAATTCTAGGACAAATACTCATATACTCTGCCTTTGTGAGTGAGCACGTTTCAGTTTTCTTGAGTATATACTGAATAATTGAGTCTTGGATAACTTAGTACTTAACTTTTTGAGAAACTTGTTTTTCACAGTTGTTGAACTGTTCTACATTCCAATCAGGAGCACATAAGAATCTGGTTTTAGCCACACCCTCAGCAATGTTCATTTTACTGTAATTTTTAAAATAACCATCCAAGCTGATGCAACTTTAAATTTTAATTTGCATAATGACTAATGATGCTGAGCCCATTTCCATGTGCTTGTCAGACATCTGTATAATATTTTGGAGAAGTACCTTTTAAAAATCCTTTGCCTACAATCTGTTTGTATTGTTTGACTGATTGCTACTGCAATGGAAGACTTCATTATATTCCGGAGATCAAACCCTTATTGGACATATGATATACAAATACTCTATCCCAATTCTGCAGATTTTGCCTTAAAATGTTTTTTTTTTTAATTTGTGTGTATGTAAGTGCAGGTACCCATGGAGTACAGAAAGGGTAGTCAGATGAAGGAGTTGTTACAGGTCAGGAGGTGGGAAAGGATCCCAGACCTCTGCAAGAGAAGCATGGGCATTTAACTGCTGAGCCATTTCTCCAGCCTTGATTTTGTCCTTTTGATGGAATCATCTTTAGCATCAAAGTTTTTAAATTTTGAACAACTTTGTTCTATTTTTTCTTTAATTGCTCATACTTTTGGCATTATAGCTTAAAATATTTTTCTTATACATTGATAGTGAACTGTACAACCTCTATGTAAGTCAAGATGGAGGTACTTAAAAAACTAGAAATAGATTTACCATGTGACCCAGCCATGATACTCTTGGGTATTTATGAAAGGACTCCAAGTCAACATATCACAGAGATACTTGCACCTTAGTGTTTACTGTGGCACTGACCACAGTCACTAAGTTATGGATCCAATCTAGCTGTCTAATAGATAAAAAAAATTGGATATACACAGAATGTAAACAAGAATAAATTTATGTCATTCATGAGTGTAACTGGAGATAATCATCTTAAGTGAATGAAGCCAGATTCAGAGAGGAATATCATGTTTCCTCTCATTTGGTTTGTTAACAGAATTCCAGAGCTCTTGGCCACACTCATATTTTTATTATTTCTATTTGAATGAAATAATTCACCAACCTGTTTTGCCTCTCTGGTGTTCTTTCTTCTATCTACTTGAATTTATTGCTGATTTTTTTCTCACTGTGGTGAGTTTTTTTCCTCCCACAGACCTTTTTCATTTTTAATATTTCCATTAAAAATCTTTTTTTCCCATCCTGCTAACTTTGCAGATTTGAGGTTGAGTTCACCTGCATGTTTATCTCCTCTCTCAGGACTATGATCAGTTTACAAGAGAATTTCTGGTATCTTCATCTGGCTCTTCTTCCATTTCAGTGTCCTCTTTTGGAGGAGTCTTGTTGGCTTGCTTTTACATGTTTCTTATATCTCTGTGTTGTGATTTGTGCATCTGCTGGTTTGGAACTCTTGGTTTTCTTGAGCAGTCTACTCTTGGAATCTCAAAGAGAAAACAAGCCATTGTAAAAGCAACAGGACCATACACGATGTAGAAACATACATGGGTAATTGATTACAATTCACCAATGGCTAGCAATGGAAAAGTACAGCAACCGTAGAATGTTTGGGCAAGTGTGGAAGTAAATGTATGAGCCAAAGGGAGGAGGCAAAGGGCGGAAATAGAGAGACAATGTTAAATAAAAGACAGGTGAGGAGTGGAGAAGAATTCAATTGAGAAAAGGAGAAGAAAGCAAAAGATTAGAAAGAATGAAAAAACAGACAAAGTAAAAACTACTTCTCAATATTAAGAAGTTTAAATACAATGGGATAAATTTACAAAAAATCATTAAGAAAACATAAGAGTGTCTTAAAAATCCACTAGATTGGGGCTGGAGGGAGGGTTGTGATTAAGAGCAATTCCTGTTTTCCCAGAGGATTCACGTTTGGTTCCTACCACTCACTTCTGACTGCTTACAACTACAATATACACACATGCATACACATAAATACATATACAAATAAATAAGGAATCTGAGGCTGTAGAGATGGCTTAGCTGTTAAGAGCATGTTACTTCTCTCTTGCAGAGGACCTGAGTTTGGCTTATAGCACCTGCGTCAGGTAACTTATAACTGCCTGTAACTCTTGCTTCAAAGGAATCCAATGCTTCTGGCCTCCAAGGGTACCTATACCCACATTCACACAAAAGCACATAATTTAAAGAATAATAAATGTTAACAAAAATAAATCTTTATTACTTGATGTAGTGGTTGGGGAAAAAAAGAAAACATAAGAGACAAAAAGAACAAAAACAAGCAAGGAAAAGAAAAAATACTGGCCAATAGTGAAACAAGGAAGGTAAATAAAATTGGATGGCTATATGACAGGGAACAGCAAACTAATTATATATATATATATATATATATATATATATATATATATATATATATATTCATTCCAATGCCTCTGGCATCCTATACTCACATACAGACACACACAAACACATAATTTAAAGAATAAACATTAACAAAAATATATATGTATATACATACACACACTAAAATTCCACTAAACATAGTATAAGACTGGTGGAAAGGAGCAACTTACTTCAGGGTCCTGAAAGTCAGAGGCTATTGGTGGTATGTTTGGAGACGTCCCATAAGTCTGTGGGCTTTTGTCTTGCAGTGTATACTGCTGACAGGTCTCTATTGGACAAGTATCTGAGGGACATCTGCTGGCCACAGTTAGATGTGCAGTCTGTGGACTGAGGAGTTTTCCCTCACCCTTCTGAAAAAAAAAAAAAAAAAAAAAAGAAAAGAAAAGAAAAAAAAAAGGTACCTTTTAGTACTTTTTACCCTGTGGTATGGTTATTGTTTTAGCTAGAACCTGTCTCACAAGTGTGAGAAAAAAATTGTTAACACTGAAGCCAGTAACTGTACTTTGAATTCTTCCTGAGTATTACCCCGCTGGAGGTATGTAACAGTGGGTATCAAGTGCATCCCTGGCACTTTTCAGACGTTTCTCAGACGTGCAGCAATGAATGATTGCTGCGGCTGCTGTCTGCTGGTCTTGGGCTCAGAGCTATCAAACTCCTGGGTTACTCTCAGCTCTTGAGACCCACTGGCAGCCACTGAGTTCAGGGCTCCCTTTTCCTACAAACTTTTTTTTTTTTTTTTGCTAGAGCCAAGCTTACCACTCGAATCCTTTGGCTGCTAGTCAATGCCTGAACTTCCTCTCAGGGCCTTTCCGTACTCAAGAGATGTGGCAGCCAAATTAAGGCTCCCTGATCTGTGGTGGCTCTCTGTTCTCTAGCCACCAGATAGCTCAATTTTTAACAATAGACGGCACCTATTGGCTTCTGAGTTGAGTAAATGACAAAATGGCACTTGTCCTACAGGTTGACCAGAGGAAGGACTGTCTCATCAGGACTCATAAGTGAATTTGAGGCTTGTAGGATGCGAAGGTTGTCTTGATGGTAGGACTGTCGTCTGTCATTCTGGATTTTGTTTCAGGAGTAGCTTCAGCTGTGTGTGTAAGGTGTGTCTGGCTCACTTCTATGGCACTCATTCTTAATGTTTGCACGCTTCTTGTACCCTTTCCTGTCGCAGCCCAATCTCTGACCAGCAGAGAGTGGGAATAAATGACACCAAGTCCAAAAAGCAGGTTTAGAGCAGCTGCAGCCACTTCTCTTTATTAGGAGGTTTCTCACAGCTTCCTCAGCTTCAGTCAGTCATCAATCCTCAATCAGTCCTATCATATCTCTCATCAGTCTCTGGGACTGTCCACACTTATCCTCTTCCATTCACTCATGTCACCTCACACCACCCAATCATAGACGCACACATCTAAGACAGCGTGCAGGATTGGCTGATAGAATGGTCTCGCGAGATGTTGCACTAACCTCTCGAACGAGGTACACATGTGCATGATTGAGACTGAGGTAAACAAGTGAGGTTACGGGGCTTTAGCACAGAGCCAGGGCGCCATCCTTGGCCCATGCGGCCATGCCCGCTCCCCACACTTTCCCTTGTGGAGTTCTTTCTCTTTCTCTCACTTTTTTAAAAAAGATTTATTTATTTATTTTATATATATGAGTACACTGTAGCTGTAAAGTTAGTTGTGAGCCGCCAGGTGTGGTGCACAGGCCTTTTATCCCAGCACTCAGGAGGCAGAGGCAGGCAGATTTCTGAGTTAGAGGCCAGCCTGGTCTACAAAGTGAGTTCCAGTACAGCCAGGGCTACACAGAGAAACCCTGTCTCGAAAAACCAAAAAAAAAAAAAAAAAGTCTTGAGCCTTCATGTGGTTGTTGGGAATTAAATTTTAGGACTCTGCTTGCTCAGGACAACCACACTCACTCTGGCCAGTCCCACTTGCTCTGTTCAACTTCATTCGCTCTGGACAATTCTGCTCACTCAGTCCCTGCTCGCTTCGGACCAAAGATTTATTAATTATTATACATAAGTACACTGTAGCTGTCTTCAGATGCACCAGAAGAGGGCGTCAGATCTCATTACAAGTGGTTGTGAGCCATCATGTTGCTGCTGGGATTTGAACTCAGGATCTTCTGAAGAGCAGTCAGTGCTCTTACCTGCTCAGTCATCTCGCCAGCCCTTTCTTTTTCTTTAGAATGACATCCATCTCTTATTCTGGCTTTGCAGCCTGCTCAGGCAGCACTGACCACTAGTCCACCCCACAAATCTCTTGCTTTTATTTGGCTGATTAATTTCGTGAGTTGTTTTTTTTTTTTTTAATTGCAATTTTTTACTAGAGAGATGGTACTATAGTTACTTTCCTATAATACATTAGCTATATTTTCTTACTTACATTAGAATATTTTTTGACTTTTTAAATTTAATTTTGAAGTCCACTTAAAAATTTTAATTGTGCCTTTCATTTATTGCCTCTTGTTTTTGTTCGTTCTTCTAACTTTTAAACTGATTTTATATGAATGTTACATTGTGCACCCCAGTCCCACTCATCTGTTCATTCTTCCACATCTGCCCTCTGCCCTTGCAACTTCCCCACAGAAGGAAACAAAACAATTAAAAATAATCTTACCATGGGAGCTGTTGTGTATCACAGTGCCTAAACAGCCTTGCAAAGTTTCATTGTAATGAGTTATTGTTCTGGTTTGAGGCCTCGGCTGGATTCTTACCAGGGCTCCTCTTGAATCTTGTTCTATGTTACGGAGGTCCTGCAGCGTTGGATCTGCAGGACCTGCCCCTACATATTCTCCAGCATTCATAGGTGGTGTAGATGTTGGGGTGGACCAACTGAAAAGTGCTTGGGTGGTAGTTGACTTTATCATCCTGTCCTCCCTCCTGCGCCTAAGCCACCAGAGCCAGCTGTCCAGCTTTGCCCAGGCAGGGGGCAGGGCCTGCTCTCCCTCACCCACACCACCAGAGCCAGCTGTCCAGCTTTGCCCAGGCAGGGGGCAGGGCCTGCTCTCCCTCACCCACACCACCAGAGCCAGCTGTCCAGCTTTGCCCAGGCAGGGTCAGGGCCTGCTTTCCTCACCCACACCACCAGGACCAGCTGTCCAGCTTTGCCCAGGCAGGGGGCAGGGCCTGCTCTCCTCACCCACACCACCAGGACCAGCTCCACTGTATTTCCCAGGAGAGGTGCAGAGCCCCACTTTCCCAAGTGTTGCAGCCAGTGAGGAGCAGAGCTACCTCTGCACAGCCCTCAGACACCAACATGTCCCCAGGCAGCAGCCTAGAACTGTGTGACCTTCGGTGGTAACACGGACCACGAACATTGACACAGACCTCGGCTGTTACAGGGCCATGGGTCCAGACATGGCTATTGGCAGCTTCAAGGACCACGGCATCACCATGGACTCAGGTTGAAGTGCAGGCTACTCACACCAGGCTGTTCTTCATCACCCGCACATCTCCAGCTCCGCCTCTCTTCATAGCGCACGAACAGTTCTGTTCTTTCTCTTCTACCTTTCTACCGCATTCTTGCTCATTGTACTGGCACCTGCATGTGCCTCATGGTGGTGGGAAGGCTCTGGGTGTTTTCCGTTCTGCCCATGGGGGGCTGGGTGTCTTTTGCCCCCTTGGTTTTGTTCTTTTATTCATGAAATCACTGTCAATTTTGATGTAAAGAGTTTTGGCAGTGTTCTCTTAATTTTATGTGAATACTGGGTGTCAGAACTCAGGTGTATGTGTGCCCGATACTTTCTTGATTCAGCCATCTGCTTAGCCCTCAATATCAGGTTTATGTCTGTTTTCCACAGATACCCGAGTCGCTGCCAGTGTAATCTCCTCTCTCTCTCTCTCTCTCTCTCTCTCTATTTCTCTCTCTCTATTTCTCTCTCTATCTCTCTCTCCTCCCTTCCCTCCCTCCTTCACTATGACCCCTCTCTCTCTGTCTCCCTATGACCCCTCTCTCTGTCTCCCTATGACCCCTCTCTCTGTCTCCCCTTCTCCTCTGACTCTACTGTGTAGTCAGAGTCAAGTTCACCTTTGACTTAAGATTCTCCTGCTTCTGGGTGTTGGCATTGTAGATGCACACCACACCACACCACACCTGACTATAATCTCTTTGAATTTAGTTTTTACCTTAAGTGGTTTTTCTTCTTTCAGAGAAGCATAGAAAGTTTCAATCCACATTTTGCTGTAGTTTGGATCTTTAATGTACCCTAAGACCTTGTTCTGTTTTTTTTTTTTTTCTCTTCAGTTTTAAAAATCTATTTGGAACATTAAACATGATATAAGTAGAAAAAAAATCTTATGAAGTCCTCTATGAAAGGAAATTGTGAAGAGTTCCTAATTAGACAGAAACTGTTCCATCTCCAATGGAGAATGGTATTTTTTTTTAAATCTCTTAGCCTTTTTGGAGAGAGAGAGAGAGAGAGAGAGAGAGAGAGAGAGAGAGAGAAAGAGAGAGAGAGAGAAAACAGAAGATACAGAGATGACACAAGACACAGAGAGACAAAAGAGACAGAAAAAATGCCTCTTATTTTCTGCTCACCTGAAAAACTTTTAGCCATATTGCCTTTTTCTAAAGTTTTCTTTTTCCAAATTATTTTTGACTTAAATAGAATTATATCACTTTCCCCTCCCATTCTTGTTTAGCCCCTCACAGTTATCTACCTCAAACCCTTCCCATGATCCTCAACTCTGAAGTTGACAGCCTCCTTCTATTTGATTGTATTAGTGTATACATATACATACATATACATATATGTATACACATATACAAATAAAACCTACTGAGTCTGATTTTGTTGTTTGTGTGTTTGTGTGTATATAGTTTTAAGGCTGGCCACTCTGCACTGGACAATCAATAAGAGGGTCATCCTTGGAGAGGCTAACTCTCCTTATCCCTGTGACCATTAGTTACCTCTAGTTCTTTGTCAAGGGGAGGAACCCTTCAAAAATTTCCCCTTTTCATATTAACATGTTCATTAATATCCTATTGTTCTGGTTTTGTTTATGAAAATCATAGCAGATTTCCTGCTCATCTGGATCTTGCAATCTTTTCACCACCCACTCTTATACAATGTTTCTGTGAGCTACAGGTGCAAAGGCTGTGATGCAAATGTATCTGGTGGAGCTGACTTTGATTTTTGAATTGTGTCCAATTTTTTGTGTGTGTGTGATTGTTTCCATTTGCTGTAAAGAGAAGCTTATTTGATGAGAGGTGGTGGCCACACTTATCAGTGGGTATAAGGATAAGATTTAAAATATAGTAAGGAATTATAATGGTCTAGCAAAGTGATGGTAGTATATTCTTTCCTAAGGTCCATGATTTCATTATCGCCAACTAGCTGGCTAGGTTTCCAGTACTAGGCATGGTTTCCTTTCTGTTGAGTCTACTTCAAGTCCAATTAGATGGTTACTGATTGCCACCAACATATGAGTGCACTTCTTCTACTATTTTACTTATCTTACCAATCTGGTCATATTGTGACTCATAGATCTCATAGCTAAGTAGAACTGTTTAATTGATTTCTCCCTTGGCAGCTTGTATAGAATTTTCTGGAGCCATGGAAGCTAGACTGTAGGAAAGAGGCTTTCAGGTTAGATCCAACTCCAGTCATCTGAGTTGTGTGCCTTAAGTACATGACATCTTCAAAAATAGGGGTCCACTTTGAACTCCTGAGAAAGTACCAAGGGCTACATCAATGATCTATGCTGTTGGGAGTAACTTGGATACTCTGACCAAATCTTTAAAAGGAGGTTTCTCATGTCTGGTACTGGGGTTTTTGTTATTCTATGCTTCTTGTGGGAGCATTGTCAGCCCAAGTAGCCAAGCTTAACTACAGATACATAGGTGTATATGTATATATGTATACACACATATGTATTTTGAATAATTTTAGATAATACAAGCCCTTGAAGCAGAGTTAAGCAGCCTTGGTGGGTGTTATCTGTCCCTCCTCCTGTATTAACTTCCTTCCCTCAACTCAGAGCTCCCTTCTTGTTATTTCCTTTCTTACTTCACATCAACTTTATCTGGCTATTTCCCTCCCAAGTGCTACTTCACCCCTCCCCAACTAACCCCTTTATACTTTACTGGTTTCTGTGGTTACTCTGTGTTCTATACTTATATCTGGGAGTTTGGAGTAAGAAAATGTAGATGATTTCTTGTATCTTTTTTTTTTAATGTCTAATCATTTACCTGCGAATATCTTTTTCTGTTTTAGCTGAATAGTATCCCATTGTGTAACATTTTTATTATCTATTCATCTGCTGAAAAACATTTATGTTGTTTCCATTTTCTAGCTACTGTGAATAGGGTGGCTATGAACATTGTGGAGAGAGTATCTGTGGAGTGGAATGTTGAGTCCTTTGGACACCTCTCAAGGAGTGGTGTAGGTGAATCATGTGGTAGATTTATTATCAGTTTGTGAGGAATCATCATACTGATTTCCAGAGTAGGTGAACCAATTAGCATTCCAACCAAAAGTGGATGAGTGTGTACCTTTCTCCATAACCTACCTCATCAACATTTGTTGTCAGCTGTTTGGTTGATCTTTGCCATTTTGACTGGTTAAGATGAAACCTCAAAGTTGTTTTAATTTGTAATTTCTTAATTGCTAAGAATGATAAACACTTTTTGGAGATATTCCCTAGTCATTTTTATTTCTTCTATTGAGAACTAGCTAATTTTTTAGTTGGCTCATTTGTTTCCTTGTCTCTTTGTTTTGAAATTTCTTTGTATATTCTGCAAATGCAGCTTCTGTGAGATGCAGAGAAGACAAAGAGTTGCTACCATTCTGTGTTTTTTTTTTTTCTTCTTCTTCACTGGATTGTTGGCTTCCTTAGCTGTACAGAGCATTTAATTTATGAAGTCTCAGTTGTCAGATGTTGGCATTAACTCCTTGGTAAATGGAGTCCTGTTCAGAAAGTCCTTTCTTGCACCTACATCTTTAGGATACTGCCTATATTTTCTGAGAAGTTTGATATTGGTTCTCATTTTTGTGTATGTGATAGATATAGATCTAATTTCATTCTTCTGTACGTGGATGTTCAGTTTTCCCAGCATCATTTGTTGAAGATTGTATATACTCCAGAGGCTATTTTTTTCCTCTTTCAAATATCAAATGGTTGAGGTTATGAGTACTCATGCTTGGGTCTCTTTTATTCTATTGGTCTCCATGTGTGTTTCTGTAGGCATATTGTCTTACAGTCTTCCTGTATGAGTTCTGCCAAATGACCTTCAGTTTTCAGAAGATTACTTTTACACAATACAGGAAAGAATAATTAAATTCAGCTATAATGTGTAATTCTGAGAAGTTCTGGATGGAAGCAATGTTTTTAAATTTCTTTCCCTTTTGATTTGGGGAAATTTTATTTTATTAATTTAAATACCACCACCAAGAACCAACAAAAATAAACTATGTGACCTCTAATTCAAGGAAAATATTGGTAACCTATATAACAATGGATTATCACATGTAATTCATGTAATTTGTACAAATCAACATGGAAATTAATCTATGGAAAGTTATTCAAGTGGTACATGGAAAAAGTAAAATGGCAGGTAGAATTTTACTACTTCATAAATTGCTACTTTTCTTTTTAATCTTTTGTTTATTTTATATTTTCATGAAGTTCTTCAAGATAAATAGCTCTGATTAGTCAATCTTGTTTTATCATAAGTATTCGTACATGATCTTAAGAGCTATTTATCTTGATTGCAAAAATTAGAGTAATCTATACGTAGAACTGTTTTCTGAGTGGCTTTAGATCTCTGCTTTCTCACTGTCATTATCAGAAGTAACTAGGTTGTGCCGTGGGCACATCATTCTCAGACAGGAAAGGATGATTTAACCATGTGGGTTCTGTTTCAGTTTCATACAGGACACGGCTCCTTCTATGCTTTAACCCAGCTTTTCAGGTTGCTCTAAGGCTTGAGAGCAGGTATGAGCTGCTTTCTGGATCCCTTGGTTGCAGTATAAGGGACACATACACAGGCAAGGACACATCCACCATGGACAGTCTTTTGAGCCTTGGGCAAACAACTTGCAAGGGATCCTAGCTTTCTACTGATATTGAAATCTCTGTAAAAGAAATAGCATGCTTCATGAAACAGGTAGTACATGTGTGGATGTCATGTCTTACCAAACTAGACAAATTAGTTACTAGTTTTTATGCATTTGTACATATGAATTCATAACTATTTTAATTCTAAGTTCACTGACTCTTTTAAATTAGTTTTTAATTTAGATTAGTTCAGGTCCAAGACCTCATCAGAGACGTTTCTCTGTGCAGTAGACAGTGGTTAAGGCAGAAACTCTCAACTTGTAAAGAGAAGAGAATGTCAGTGGAGAGCTCAGCCTGGGACGAGACATCTGTCCCCAACTCCCAAGGCTCTGGGATCATTGTAGAAAGGGGTTGAGAGGTTATAAGAGCAGAAGGTTGAAGGAAAAGTGGAGTGAAACCGTGTCTTCTGGGCATAGCAGGACTGCTATACTCTTTAACTCATAGTGGCTTTATTTTCTTGTTTAAGATCAGGCCAGTCGACCTTCTAACATGGAAAGAGGCTTACTAAACTGGCACCTCTAACTGATGATGACATTTGGGAGAGGGAGAGGCAGTTTTCCCTAAGAGTGTGCCTCTTGGTAGGTCAACCATGCTTCAGTGGATGGCCTCACATTTAGGATTACTTGATCACACAAATCAAACTGGGTGGATCATTAAGAAAATAAGGTGGGAATGGGTGGAAAAGAGAGGGTTGGAGGAGTTAAGGGGAAGATGAGGATGTGTGCATGCATGTGAGAGAGAGAGAGAGAGAGAGAGAGAGAGAGAGAGAGAGAGAGAGAGAGAGAGACTAACTATGCTCAACATCGAGGAATTAGTAAAAAATATTATATTAACAAATAAAAAATAAAGAATTAGTTTTTAGTTGTGTATTTGGCTTCAACTTCTCTCCCTAAGAAATTTCATAGCTGTTAAGTTTGCATTGCAAGGGGTAGAAGCCTCTTATGAATGCCATCGTCTTCCTTTTTATGTTTGGGTTGCTCTGCATGTCTTCATTTGCTTCTGTATTTTGTTTAGTGTATATGTGTGTATGTGTGTGTATAAACATGCACACATGTGTCACAGCACACATGTGGAGGTCAGAGGACAACTTTTGGGAGCTTGCTTTCTCTTCCTACTTAGGGTTACAGAATTAAACTCAGCTATACAAGTCATCTGGGTTGGGTAGCAAGTGCTTTTACTCACTGAGCTACGTCACTAACCAACTTTCTGTTTTTTCTCTATTATCTCCTTAAAATTATTTTTAGCTAGAACACAAATGGGTTTTGTTATGACATTTCCATACAAGTGTGTTTATGCTCCACTCTTCACACACCTCCCATTCATTCCATCTCCTCTCTCCTCTTGCTGTTCTTATTCTGTGATAGTTAGGTGGTTTTTTGTTTTGTTTTGGTTTTTTTTTTTTT
>LR749648.1:1824088-1857914 GCA_902729485.2 Mus minutoides
TCTCTATTATCTCCTTAAAATTATTTTTAGCTAGAACACAAATGGGTTTTGTTATGACATTTCCATACAAGTGTGTTTATGCTCCACTCTTCACACACCTCCCATTCATTCCATCTCCTCTCTCCTCTTGCTGTTCTTATTCTGTGATAGTTAGGTGGTTTTTTGTTTTGTTTTGGTTTTTTTTTTTTTGTTTTTTTTTGTTTTTTGTTTTTTCGAGACAGGGTTTCTCTGTATAGCCCTGACTGTCCTGGAACTCACTTTGTGTAGACCAGGCTGGCCTCGAACTCAGAAATCTGCCTGCCTCTGCCTCCCGAGTGCTGGGATTAAAGGCGTGTGCCACCATGCCTGGCTGATGGTTAGTTTTAATTGTGAACTTGATACAGTATAGAATTGTTTGGGAAGAGGGTCTCCATGAGGAACTGTCTAGAGTGGGTTGGCCTGTGGTCATGTTTGGGAGGTCATGTTAATACCTTCTGCCACTGTGGGTTTCCTCTGATGATGAACTGGTATCTGGAAATTTGAGCCTCAATAAACTCTTTCTTCTCTAAGTTGTTTGTGTCAGGGTACTAGTCATGGTTCTCCAGAGGAACAGAACTGATAAATGAATTCATATATGCTAAAAGGGGGCTTATTACACTGGCTTACAGGCAAGCAGGTAAAAAGGAGACTCTTCCATCTTCCTCATCCTTTCAGGGAGACTGCCTGGAGAAGGTATGGCCTCCATTTAGGATAGGTCTTCCCACCTTACATGATCCAATTAAAAAATTCCTCCCAGGTGTACCAACTGCTTGAGTTTTAATTGATTCCAGATGTGATTAAGTTGATAACTAAGATTAGTTATACAGTCAGGATATCTTATCAGCAACAGAAACTAAACCAAAATACCTTCCTTTCCAAAACTGCTCTCCCTTCTCTACTCAGGTCACACCTGCTGCATATGCCTCTCTTTACCCTTTTCCTTTAAAAGACTGTTATTCTCCTAGGAGCCCCATTTCTACTTCCATGCCCCCACCATATACCCAAAGGCATGGATCTGTATTATAATGCTTCTGCCCATGAGAGGGAGTATGTTGTATTTGACTCTGACCCTGGCTTGTTTCATTTTACTAATGACCTTTAGTTCTGTCCATTTTCCTGCAAATGTTGAAATTTCATTCTTCTTTGCAGCTAAATAAAATTTCACAGTATTTTCATTCATTTGTTTTATGAGCCAGGATATATATATATATATATATATATATATATATATATATATATATATATATATATATCACCCCAATTGCTACTTTCCTTCTTGGTCCCTCTTCACAGAGTCTCTCCCCTTCTCCTCCCTTCTCCTCTGAGCAAGATGGCTTCAAACTCAGTATCATTTTGCCTTGGACTTCCAATGCTTTGATCATAGGTGTGGTCTATCACATCTGGATTTCAAGCAGTCTTTTTATAACATAAAATATTCTTTTTAAAAGTTATTATTTTAAAAGTTTACCCACTAACAGATACTAGCTACTCCAATCTGTTTGACATATGCTACCAAGCCAGAAATAGGTTAACATCCTCAGAGAGTCATCCTGATTCAAGAAAACCAAACCAAGGGGCTGGTGAGATGGCTCAGCGGGTAAGAGCACCCGACTGCTCTTCCGAAGGTGATAAGTTCAAATCCCAGCAACCACATGGTGGCTCACAACCATCCGATCTGGCTCCCTCTTCTGGAGTGTCTGAAGACAGCTACAGTGTACTTACATATAATAAATAAAATAAATCTAAAAAAAAAAAAAAAAAAAAAAAAAAAAAAAAAAAAAAAAAAAAGAAAACCAAACCAAACCACACCAAAAGCCAAAAGATCTAACTGGCATGGTGTTAAGTTAAATTGTTATAATAAAATGCTTTATTGTAGTTTATTTGAGTCATGAGAATTTATATTACTCTTCTTGAACTAGTTTCTTTTATTTCAGACTTCCCTGAGTACAATTGGTGTAGACAAAATATTAAAAAACAGTAGTTATAAGAATTACTTTCCAAGGCTGTCAGCAACAAGAAACAAGAAAAATGTTCTGAAATCATTTTGAAAAAAACAAAAGAAGAGAAGTTAAAGTGCACCTATAATTCAGAGGTAATTTAACTTTTAAAGTCTGATATGAGGAATGTGTGCTTTCAGCGTCTCACAGCTCTGTCTGTAGTTTCCCCCCATTTTTTTCTTCATACTGCCTATGTAGAAAAAAAATAATTTTTTTCTACTGATTTTGTTTTTAAGTTAGCACATAAAGTCATGGGTTTAAATACACCATTTTGATAATGTATGCCACTTTACTTTGTTCTAATTCCCTCCCCTTCCCCAGTCCCTTCCCCAGTTCCTCCCTTTTCCTGCCCTCTTTCTGGTTCTACCTCTCTCAAATAGCCCCTCTTCTGCATTCATGTGACATGTATTCCTTTACTTAGTGAAGAGAATTAAAAAAATACTTTGCTGAAAATAATTAAGCTTGGTATTTCCAAGATTTGGGGTCCATATAGTCTTTCTCTAGGTATCTTGATGGAGGGACAGTGCTTTGAAGTACCCCACATGACTGCATCCCAGGACCTAGGCTGTATTCAGTATTTCAGGTAGGGTTTTCTATCAGGATGTGTCTTTTCAGTGGCTACTGTAGATCTGCCCATCTCTCTACAAAGGGCTCAGTTTCCTCTGCTAAGGAGCTACATCCCCAGATTCCAGCATATTGAGACAGTAGATATAGATACTCACTGTAGCTCAGACTGGCTTCAGACTCACTACGTAGTCTAGGCTGGCTTTGAATTCAAGATCGTCCTGCCTCTACCTTCAGAATTCTGGATTGAATGTGGTTGCCAAAAATTGGTTTTAAAGCTTAGCAGCTAATTTCACTTTTCAGTTAGTAAGAGGACAGTCTTGTGGAAAGTTGTTTAGTCATAAACAATGGCATACGCATGAGTATGTTTGCATCTGTGAACTGCCTTATGACTAAGGTGACAACTAGCCCCTGAGAAGCATCCTTACAGATAGGAAGTGTCCATAGTCTATGTTTGCACATCTTAATACTTTATTATCTGTCCTAAAGTTCACTAGAACTTTTATCATTTTACTATAGTTTTTCAAGTGTCCAGATCTAGCCTACAACTGGGAATAATATATGTAGAATAATGGCTAATGAGTATATGTTTACAATATATGGATGAGCAGTTTTAGATATTTTATAAAGTGTAGCAAGATCTTAATGCCTTAGTAATGAATAGTTGGAATTGTCTGGCTTCTACTTAATGTTTCTTTATGACACAAAGGTGTCCCCCTAGTGTCTAGCCTTGCCTGTTAACTTATTCTGTTAAAGAAAATGTCTTGCCTAATAATAATTACATTTTTTTTTTTACCTTGGCTGGCCATATACCTTAGTTGATATTATGCTTGCCTAGCATGCAAAAGTCCTGGTTCCATCACTAGTGACACCTAACAAGGGATGTGGTGGTATTCACTGTATAATTCTAGTACTTGGGAGATAGAAGCAAGAGAATCAGAACTTCAAGATCATCCTAATCTGTATAGAAAGTTTGAGGCTACCCTGGACAACATGAGACCTGTCTCAAAAAGGTGGAGAGGGTCACCTGGGAAAACAATGCAGTCAAAATCTGAATTTGGATCCTAGTATTGACATCAAAAAGCCAGGTGTCATGGCTTTTGCTTATAACCCTAGTGCTGGAAGCTTAGGAGACTGGAGTCCTTGAACTCTTGGCAGTTAGTCTTGGCAAAATGGTGAGCTTCAAGTTCATTGAAAGACACTGTCTTCAAACAAACAAATAAACAAGAAAGCAATAGAGGAGACAATGTAGACCTCCACAGCCTCATACATACATATACACACATGCCCTCAAACACAAACATGTATGCAATCAGGTGTGCACACACACAAAATTTTATTATTTTTGTTGATAAAAATGAAACCTATGGTCTATTAAAAGCTACTTATACTTTAAGTAAAATTCCAAAGTAAGGTTACTTAGGTTCGTTCATTCTACAGCTCTCTGAAGGTGAACATAGAGAGGAAAAGTTCAGACAGCTCCATTGGAGATTATGAACAGTGAATATTAAGAAGTGAATGCTTGCATTTAAAAATTTAAATATATTTGTACTGATAAAATTTTAATGAATGTGCTATGTATAAAGGCCACCTATTTAAAATGATATAACTTTATAATTATATAAAGTTATATAAAAAGCCTTATAGCATAGACCTTTGTCTTTTATGGCTTCAGGAACTCAAGGAGACTTGCTATATGTCCATATCAGAGGCAGAGACAAATATATGAATTCTAGTGTTCAGTTCACTTCTTCCTTTTCATTCTTCATTTTCAGCATGGTCTTCCTATTTTAATTAGTCCAACCCAGAAGATCCCTCACAGACAGGCCCAGAGGCTTGCTGCTCAGTGATTCTAGATCTGGTAAGTAGACAGTCAAGATTAATCATCACAGAACACCAGTGTCTAGAGGATGGTGCCCTTGGAGCCTGTGCATAACCCTCTTTATCCAGTTTCTCTACAACTCCTGGTCTTCTGTTACCTCAGGTTAAGGCTCTTCTATCTTTCTCTCATCAAACAGGAGCTCAAATAGACTGAGGAAGAAGAGAATAAGGAGGCCCTGGGGATATTTTTGAGGTAGATAGGAAGCTGGTTGTTTTTGTTTTTTGTTTTTTCCAGACTGCCGTTACTTAGAAAGAGTTCTTTACCACACAGGGATTATAATACTACAGGAACAGACCTGGGTTGCTGGGAGAGGTTGCTAAATCTATGATTTCCTAATGGGGTTTTACACACAGTAAGTGGTATCCACTATCAGAAACTCCACAGATTGAGTCTTTTGCTCCCTTTCTATAGTTATATGTTGAGAAGTGCATGCCTCAGCCTCTCCTCTCCAGCCCCTTTATTCTACAGTGCTATAGTCCTGCTTGGAATGGCTTACTTCCACTGGGATCTGCTGTTTTCATTTAGATCCTTTTTTTCTTTATACATATTTTTCCTTTTGTCATTGAGGCCACATTATGTAAATACTTGGTATTGTGCTTGATTTTTCATGGTCTGTAGTGAATCTGGTCAATGTCAAAATCATTATTTGAGGAGCTGGAGAGATGAATTCATCCTTAAGCAGTTGCTTTTCTTGCAGAGGCCAGGTTTTGGTTCCTAGGACTTACATCTGGTAGCTCATGACTGCCTCTAAGGCCAGATCCAGGCCACCCAACATCCTCTTTCATAGGCATTTACACATATTTGTAAGATATATATGCCCTCAGGCACACACAAATGCACATAACATAAAACCCAATACAATTCTTGAAGGTTTAATTGACATTTAAGATTTCTTGTGGGTGTTTGAGGATTTTTTTTCTATGTGTGTGTATGCATATGTGTGGCTGTGCATAGAGGCCAGAGGTCAACATCATTTGTCTTCCTCAGTCATTCTCCACCTTCTAGTTTGAGACAAGATCTCTCATGGGACTTTGAGCTCTCTGATTTGACTAGGATGGTTGGCCAGTCAGTTCCAGGGAACCCCAAGTCTCTGTCTCCTCAGAATGGGGACTACAGATGAGTGCTGACACACCTGGCTTTTTATGTGGGTCCTGGGGATCTGGACTTGTGTGGTGAGAAATTTACTGACTAAGCCTTTTCCTCAGCCCTCTGTTCTAGGGTTCTTAAAAGGGTCCTTACTAGATGATGGCAGAATTGTAGGTAGAATGGTAGAAACTGGGCTTGTTTAATGTTTTGAACATCTGCATTGTGAGTAATAGATAAAGTCTTTAAGATAATATATAATGGGATCTGTAATGGTTTATTGTATTTCTAAATTGTATTTTTATTTAGTGATTAAATGGCATTTGTATTTTATCACAGTAATCTATTCTAAAATTGAACATCAGTAAGATGGATTGCTTGGGCTTTTCATTCCTCAAAGAGCCTTTGGATTTTATTGGGTTGTAATTCCTGCTACAGTAGTATACCAGGAATTATGTCATCAGTATTTGGTTGAATAAATTCCTTGTAAACTTCTGGCATTGGAGGTGAGGGCTGACAGGAAGTGGAAGTCCCATGGAGCCAAGGTAGGTGGGAGGTAAGGCTTTCATGGGCAGGCTGGTATACCTGGGACTATAATCTGAAAGTGTCCTTTCCACTGAAATCTGCTTCTCTCACAGAACTGGCCAGTTTTCTTCTTTCCTGGCAGCTAGTATAAGTGTCTAACTTTAGTTAAGTAATGATATTGTCACCTAATAATTTATATTCTCAGGGAAATCCATCACTTTAACTCTCAATTTTCTCATCTGCAGACTGGGAACGATGATTGGCTATACTCTTCCATGGAATATCATGATGATTTAATAATGTTGGCACACACAAGTGTTCCATAATTGGCAGCCAGTTTTAACTTTTTACTTCAGTCTGACTCAAATGCTTTGACACCCTCCCCTTCTAGCCTACTATCCAAAGGTGGGGGAGAAAAGATGGTAAATAGGACATGGGGATGTTGGCCTGTTTAGAAGTAGTTCTTTGAGATGATTCTAATCTGTTTGTCAGGATACCAGCAGTCCAGATAAGTAGTGTCAGGATAGCAAACACGAATTGGCAGCTGCCAGGAGAACTTCTCTGCCATGCCTTTCTCAACAAAGCAAAGATCAGCAAAGATGCAAGATCAAAGAAGCATTGCAAAGCTAGCATATGCCGTCACTGTCTGTTTAGCCCTATTTCTACTGTCTTCAAATATCACCTGTTCTCCATAGTGGTGTTCTCTTCTCTCTCTCTCTCTCTCTTTCTCTCTCTCTCCCCCCCTCTCTCATATGCACATATATGTAAATGCCCAAGAATGTGAAGGCCAGAGGTTGAAATCCAGTATCTTCCTTGATCAGATTATATTTTCTTCTCTGAGCCACCATCCCTTGCTAAATTTGGAACTCATTGATATGACTAGTTTTCTAGCTAGTTTACCATGGGGCTTCCTTTTCATCATCTGGAGTTACAGGAGTCTCCATGACTACCTTGATTTTATGTGGGAGCTAGGAATGCAAGATCTTTTCCTTACATTTGAAAGGCAAGATATTTATTCATTAAGCCATCTCCCTAGCACTACCTGACCATTTCTAATAGTTACTCTGCACTCTTCTGTTTTTATATTTTTCAACTGGTGTTTGAGAATCTGTCATATGTAAGGCACCATCTTAATAATATTCTGTTCCTATCCCTCTGCCCACTGTCCAAAGGTGAAATATTAATGAACTCACAGACCTAATTTAGTATATCACTAAATGATAGCCACAAAAAATCACTAAAACTAAACCAAAAAAAGCAGAGTCCTATAGTATTCTGAATAAATTATTCTGTAGATGTTTTCAACTACAAAAGTTTTATAATGTGAACTTGTTGTGGGAATTAAATAGCAACACAGAATAGTAATACAGAAGTCAATAAAATTGTAAGTTCTTTGTTTTCTCTCCTCTGTCTGACCAACATGCTGGGTAGATTCTGCTTTCATCATTTTCTACTTCAGTCTTTTCAGAGATAGATATATGTATACAAAAGCTTGTGGAACTTACTAAGCTAAATAGAATCTGGACTTAAGTAATCATTCTGTGTCTGGCATGTGCAAAACCTTTGGTTCAATTCCAAACACTGGAAGAAAAAAAAAAGAAATAAAATGAAAGAAAAGGGCCATTGAATGTGTATATTTGAAATAAAACATAGTAAAAATCAACAAGCTTGAAATTGGCTAGCTTCAATTATTAAGTAAAACATTTTAATAACATGGAGTAAGTCATTTAGGTACCCAGGGGACACCAATTTTCACTAATAAAATTAATGGTTACTTATGGTTTCACATCATTTTCTACAATTGAATCAGTCAAAATATTATGGAGGGTTAATAATAAGAGTATAAGACCTCAGGAAAAAATATATGGACTTTGAGTAAGTAACCAAGGAACAACAGTAGTAACAGAGAGTAGAAAAGATTCCCACTCCTGAAGGTGGGCTTCAGGCTTCAGTAAGGATAGCATAGCTGTAGTCCTCTAGCTGGGGAGGGAGTCCACTAGATTGTCTTTAGCAATGGCCAGAAGACAGGGAAACAGCTTGGACAAGCTAGCTCATAGCCCTGTTGGGCTCAACTAGGCAAATAGGCAAGCCTTGAAGAACATACCTCATACTGTGCAGGCAGGCCTAGGAGACTCAAAGAAATCAAACCAAAGTGCCACAGTTTCTATATATCTCTACACCCAGAGATATGATGTAGGTATTTGTCCTTTGAATCAATTTTAGACCAATGGCTTTGTGGGCTCCTGTCACTATTTAGGCAATCTGTACAATTTAGGTACCACAGCACTTCTGCAATAAAACAACAGAGGAAAATGAGACAGAGAAAGTTCTTATTTCCAAAATGAAGATGAAATATATCTTAGTTCAGCCTTCATATTGTGCTTTGAGATATGAATAGTTAACATCATTCATTTCTAAACTGACTTTTATGGAAGAGTTTTGATTTCAAAGGAGACTGAATTTTTGTTTTCCAAATTTGAAAGGAAAATACAATTTCTAATTTCTTAATTTGTTGTTTACCAATTTTATTTTTATTTGGAGACTAGAGCTATATTAACTAATGTATCAGTGAGCTGTGATCACAATTATATTGTATAACTAGCCACTTTAAAAACAATTTCTCGCAACTTGCCTTGAACATAACTTATTGCCCTCTTACACACATAGACCTTCAGTCTGTGCTTAGTTCACTGAGGAGGACTGTGATTGGTTATAGGCTACTGGGTTTCAAATCTGGTTCTGGGTTTGCTCTTGTGAGGCAACTTCCTGGCACACACTGCTTTCCAGGAAATGGTAGAAGAACAAAACCCAAATCAAATATATTTCAAACCACAACTTGGGTATGGTCTGCTAATTTCCATTGGCCAAAGCAAGTTGTATCTTCCACCAGTAGGATAGAAGTGTGGAGCTCTGGAGATGAGCGAGATGGTACTGTGATGTCCCAGGGAATCACTAAGACCCACATTTGAGTCTGCATCTGCACTGGACTTTCCTGCTACTTAAAAATTGTTCTGGGGAGCGAACTCTGTCCTCTTTTGAGTTGTCTCATACACATTCATCAAATTACTGTCCTCACATGGTCTAGCATGCACACTATATCTTCCAACATTGAAATATAATATGGTCACCAACAAAGTTCATACTTGAGCACTTCACAATTGACTTACCAAAAAGAAAAAAATTGCACACAAAAACTCTCATGTTTTCAGTAAATGCATGATTTTTGAGTTGTGATACCATCCTATCCTGGATGGGGACTGTGAGCCATAGGTTGAATGTTTCTGATATGATATTTGAACATGAGGAGAATGATCTTTTCTATATGTTTGCATTTATGTTCCCCTTGTGTGTATGACTTGGTTAATTTGGTTTGAAGCTGCCCCCCATTTACAGGGTCTTATTGAATTAGAAAGAAAACATCCAATAAAATTCTCTATTATGACTTTTCTACAAGGTTCATTGAAGTTCCTGCCTGTGGACATTCTTAGGTTGACTCTTGACAGAAAGCCAGTAATAACTTACTGCAATGCCTTGCTACAAAGAACCATCGCAGTTTTGTGTCCTCAAGTTTGATCAAATTTCTCTACCATATCTTCACTCATTCAGATCCAAATTTTAGTTTGTGTCACTTAGCATTGTGACTTTATTGAAAAATAATGTCTTTACAAATACAGTGATGCTAAGATGAGGTTTATATTGCATTATTATACCCACCAAACAAAGACAGAATTATTCTTATGAAAAGATGATAATTTAGAGACCCATAAATAAAGATGAACGGGGAAGAAGGCATGTGGTCAGGGAGGCCAAAATTGGAGGTAGGTTACATATGAGCCAAGAATTGCCAGTGATCACCAGGAGCTAGAAAGGAATAGGAGAGAGTTCCTTCCTAGAGCCTTCAGGGGGAGCAGGGCTTTAGGACCTTCTGACTTTAGACTCTAGTCCTCCAGAGCTCAGAGAAGATCTATCTGGTTTATGATGTTAATTTGATGAAAACTTTAAGAAACTAATTGCAGCATTTCCCTTTATGATAGCAATGTCTATTTTAGTCAGAAGTTTTTAGTTGCAGTTGACAAACACTAAATTAACAATAACACTGTCTGGGGGATTTGGTGAAATCTGTCTTCTGAGGTCAGCAATGTGATGTTGTTGGGATTATCTCATTATTCAGGTTCCAATCTTGGATATAATGACTTTATGCTTTTTGACCATTTTCCTCACTAGGCTGAAGCAGCTGGAGTTTTAGGCTTTTTGATGACAGAGAAAATATAATTTTGTCAAACTTCAAGTATACAAAAATTTCAACCAAACAGCTAACCAAAAACCACAGACAAAAAAAGTCTCTCTCAAACCCAAGTAAGAGCTGAGGTTGCTCTATGCTTGTTCAGACAAATCACTGAGGATGAAAATTATGAGCTGGCAAAATGTTAACAGTCTTTGGATAGGTTCTAGACTGGCAGACCTGTGGTTGTATAAGTTCTGAGACAAGCTATGGTGTTAGGTACTTAGATTGGAGGTTTATTACTCTGGGTTTTAATTACCAAAAGTTCTACCACTTGGTATCTGAAATAATCAATTTTTGTGGCTAAACTGACTGGATTTTAGAATCAGCAAGAGGGCAGATGTGTTTCTGTGAGAGTGTGAGGGTGTCTCCAGAGAGATTTGACTGAGAAGAAAAGCCTCATTTTAAATGTAGGTGACATCATCTTGTGTACAGGAGTCTTGGATTGAATAAAAAGGAAGGAGCATTTCTCTTTGCCTCTTGGATACAGACTCAGTGTGGCCAGGTCTCTGCCATACCTCATGGACTTTCTCCCATCAAACAATGATGCAAAATAAACCATTCCTTTCTTAAGTTGATTTTGTCAGATATTCTCTCATAGAAAAGAGAAGGGCAACTAATACAGAAGAGTGGCCCTGAGCAGTATGGTTATAACTGATAAATCTGACCATATAGCTTACAGGCCTTCAGAACTAGTTCACCAAGGAACATAAAAAAAAAAACAAAAACAAAAACAACAACAACAAAAAAAAAGAAAGAAAGCTTCTGGTTAAAGAAGGCTAGAACACAGACACCAGTGGTTAGTGGTCCTTTGGGTCAGAACTCAGAAGATCTGAATTCCAGGAGAAATGCAGGCAGTAGAGTTCTAGTCATGGAAGTTTAGAGGGGAACTTGGATAGGAGCCATTTGTGTTGTGATCTGTGTTATAAAAGGCTCATTGCATTCTGTCTGCATCCTGAAAATCTGAGGATGAATTAAGGAGTAATTTGTTTGGCAGAGAAAGTTTTAAGACAGCAGAGATTGTGTCTTGGTTACCCCTCACCTGCCCCAGTAAGTGTAACACTAGACAAAAAAAAATGTACAGTTTGGTGAAGGAGTCTGAATGAGTCTAAAGTTGCAGACAGGGAGGGAATAGAGGACACAGCTATAACTGTTAAAGAGATTAGTGTAATTAAGAAGAAATAGGTTCTGCAGTGGGATGATAGGAAAGATACCTAAAGGGCAAGGTCACATCGATCAAAGACTCCAACTTATAAAAATGCAAATTCGATTGAAAGGAGCCTGAACACAGAATGCCACTGAAGGAGGTCTCACAACTGTCTTGCTTCTCAGAGCACACTTTGTGCTTTTGGATAGTACTTGGACTGGTTAAAGGTTTTGGCGACTTCTGAAGTTGGGTTAAATGAACTTTATATAATAAGATAGATGGCCATGTGTACTGGCTAGTTTTGTGTCAACTTGACACAGGCTGGAGTTATCACAGAGAAAGGAGCTTCAGTTGAGGAAATGCCTCCCCGAGATCCAGCTTTAAGGCATTTTCTCAATGAGTGATCAAGGGGGAGGTCCCCTTGTGGGTGGTGCCATCTCTGGGCTGGTAGTCCTGCTTCTATAAGAAAGCAGGCTGAGCAAGCCAGTAAGGAACATCCCTCCATGGCCTCTGCATCAGCTCCTGCTTTTTGACCTACTTGAGTTCCAGTCCTGACTTCCTTGGTGATGAACAGCAGTATGGAAGTGTAAGCTGAATAAACCCTTTCCTCCCCAACTGCTTCTTTGTCATGATTGTGCAGGAATAGAAACCCTGACTAACACCATGTAAGAAAAAAATTCTTATCAAAGGTAGATGGCCTGCCAAAGGCAACTATTCCATAAATCTCCACCTTAGAAAATGTTTTTTAAAATTAATACTTTATGTATGATTTTTAAAAATTAGATATTTTCTTTATTTGAATTTCAAATGCTATCCCAAAAGTTCCCTATACTCTCCCATCCCCCCCACCCTGCTCCCCTACCCACTCCCCTACCCACCCACTCCCACTTGTTGGCCCTGGTATTCTGCTGTACTGGGGCATATAAAGTTTGCAAGACCAAGGGGCCTCTCTTCCCAATGATGGCCAACTAGGCCATCTTCTGCTACATATGCAGCTAGAGACATGAGCTCTGGGGGTACTGGTTAGTTCATATTGTTCTTCCACCTATAGGGTTGCAGACCCCTTCAGCTCCTTGGGTACTTTCTCTAGCTCCTTCATTGGGGGCCCTATGTTCCATCCTATAGATGACTGTGAGCATCCACTTCTGTGTTTGCCAGGCACTGGCATAGCCTCACAAGAGACAGCTATATCAGGGTCCTTTCAGCAAAATCTTGCTGGCATATGCAATAGTGTCTGCATTTGGTGGTTGATTATGGGATGGATCCCTGGGTGGGGTAGTCTCTGGATGGTCCATCCTTTCATCTTAGCTCCAAACTTTGTCTCTATAACTCCTTCCATGGGTATTTTGTTCCCTATCCTAGGAGAAATGATGTATCCACACTTTAGTCTTCCTTTTTCTTGATTTTCTTGTGTTTTGCAAATTGTATCCTGGGTATTCTAAATTTCTGGGCTAATATGCACTTATCAGTGAGTGCATATCAAGTGACTTCTGTTGTGATTGAGTTACCTCACTAAGGATGGTGTCCTCCAGATACATCCATTTGCTCAAAAATTTCAAAATTTTTTGTATCCATTCTTCTGTTGAGGGACATCGGGGTTCTTTCCAGCTTCTGGCTATTATGAGTAAGGCTGCTATGAACACAGTGGAGCATGTGTCCTTATTACCAGATGGAACATCTTCTGGATATATGCCCAGAAGAGGTATTGCTGGATCTTCCGGTAGTACTATGTCCAATTTTCTGAGGAGCTGCCAGACTGATTTCCAGAGTGGTTGAACCAGCTTGCAGTCCCACCAACAATGGAGGCGTGTTCTTCTTTCTCCACATCCATGCCAGCATCTGCTGTCACCTGAATTTTTGATCTTAGCCATTCTGACTGTTGTGAGGTGGAATCTCAGGGTTGTTTTGATTTGCATTTCCTTGATGATTAAGGATGGCGAACATTTTTTCAGGTGCTTCTCAGCCATTCAGTATTCCTCACTTGAGAATTCTTTGTTTAGCTCTGTACCCCATTTTTAATGGGGTTATTTGAATTTCTGGACTCCAGCTTCTTGAGCTTTTTGTATATATTGGATATTAGTCCCCTATCAGATTTAGGATTGGTAAAAATCCTTTTCCAATCTGTTGGTGGCCTTTTGTCTTATTGACAGTGTCTTTTGCCTTACAGAAGCTTTGCAATTTCATGAGGTCCCATTTGTCAATTCTTGATCTTACAGCATAAGCCACCGCTGTTCTGTTTAGGAATTTTTCCCCAGTGCCCATATCTTCAAGGCTTTTCCCCACTTTTTCCTCTATAAATTTCAGTGTCTCTGGTTTTATGTGGAGTTCTTTGATCCACTTAGACTTTGTATAAGGAGATAAGAATGGATCAATTAGAATTCTTCTTCTACATGATAACCACCAGTTGTGTCAGCACCATTTGTTGAAAATGTTGTCATTTTTCCACTGGATGGTTTTAGCTCCCTTGTCAAAGATCAAATAACCATAGGTGTGTGGATTCATTTCTGGGTCTTAAATTCTATTCCATTGACCTACCTGTCTGTCACTGTACCAGTACCATGCAGTTTTTTTTTTTTTTTTATCACAATTGCTCTTGTTGTTGAGAATAGTTTTTGCTATCCTAGGTTTTATTATTCCAAATAAATTTGCAAATTGCTTTTTCTAACTCTGTGAAGAATTGAGTTGGAATTTTGATGGGGATTGCATTGAATCTGTAGATTGGTTTTGGCAAGATGGCCATTTTTACTATATTAATCCTGCCAATCCATGAACATGGGAGATCTTTCCATCTTCTGAGATCTTCCTCAATTTCTTTCTTCAGAAACTTGAAGTTCTTTTCATACAGGTCTTTCACTTGCTTAGTTATAGTCACACCAAGGAATTTTATATTATTTGTGACTATTATGAAGGGTGTTGTTTCTCTAATTTCTTTCTCAGCCTGTTTATCCTTTGTGTAGAGAAAGGCCACTGATTTGTTTGAATTAATTTTATATCCAGCTACTTCATTGAAGCTATTTATCAGGTTTAGGAGTTCTCTGATGGAATTTTGGGGGTCATTTAAGTATATTTTCATATCATCTGCAAATAGTGATATTTTGACTTCTTCTTTTCCAATTTCTATCCCTTTGATCTCCCTTTGTTGTCTAATTGCTCTGGCTAGGACTTCAAGTTCTATATTGAATAGGTAGGAAGAAAAAAGGCAGCCTTGTCTAGTCTCTGATCTTAGTGGGACTGCTTCAAGTTTCCATTTAGTTTGATGTTGGCTATTGGTTTGCTGTATATTGCTTTTACTATGTTTAGGTATGGGCCTTGAATTCCTGATTTTTCCAAGGCTTTTTTTTCTTTTTATCAGGAATGGGTGTTGGATTTTGTCAAATGCTTTCTCATCTAATGAGATGATCATATTTTTTTCCTTTGAATTTGTTTATATAGTGGATTATGTTGATGGATTTCCTTACATTGAACCAGCCCTGCATACCTGGGATGAAGCCTACTTGGTCATGATGGATGATTGTTTTGATGTGTTCTTGGCTTTGGTCTGCGAGAATTTTATTGAGTATTTTTGCATTGATATTCATAAGGGAAATTGGTCTGAAGTTCTCTATCTTTGTTGCAACTTTGTGTGGTTTAGGTATCAGAGTAATTGTGGCATCATAAAACAGACTGGGTGGAGTACCTTCTATTTCTATTTTATGGAATAGTTTGCAGGGTATTGGAATTAGGTCTTCTTTGAAGGTCTGATAGAATCTGCACTAAATCCATCTGGTCCTGGGCTTTTTTTTTTTTTTTTTTTTGGTTGGGAGACTATTAATGACTGTTTCTATTTCTTTAGGGGATATGGGATGGTTTAGACCATTTATCTGACCCTGATTTAACTTTTGTACCTGGTATCTTTCTAGAAATTTGTCCATTTCATCCAGATTTTCCAGTTTTGTTGAGTAAAGGCTTTTTTTTAGGATCTGATGATTTTTTTGGATTTCCTCAGTTTCTGTTGTGTCTCCATTTTCACTTCTGATTTTGTTAATTAGGATGCTGTCTTTGTTCCCTCTAGTTAGTCTGGCTAAAGGTTTATCTATCTTGTTGATTTTCTCAAAGAACCAGCTCCTGGTTTGGTTGATTCTTTGAATAGTTCTTTTTGTTTCTACTTGGTTGATTTCAGCCTGAGTTTGATTATATCCTGTCTCTAGTGTATGCTCTCTCCTTTTTTTTTTTTTTTTTTTTTTTTTTTTTTTTTTTTTTTTTTTTTTTTTTTTTTTTTTTTTTTTTTTTTTTTTTTTTTTTTTTTTTTTTTTTTTTTTTTTTTTTTTTTTTTTTAGGAACTCAGAGCTATGAGTTTACCTCTTAGGAATGCTTTCATTGTGTCGCATAAGTTTGGGTATGTTGTGGCTTTTTCATTAAACTCTAGAAAGTCTTTAATTTCTTTCTTTATTTCTTCCTTGTCCAAGGTATCATTGAGTGGAATGTTGTTCAGTTTCCATGTGAATGTTGGTGTTCTGCTACTTATGTTGTTATTGAAGAACAGCCTTAGTCCATGGTGATCTGATAGGATGCATGGGACAATTTCAATATTTTTGAATCTGTTGAGGCCTGTTTTGTGGCCAATTATATGGTCAATTTTGGAGAAGATGCCAAGAAAAAGGTATATCCTTTTGTTTTAGGATGAAATATTCTGTAGATATCTGTTAAATCCATTTGTTTCATAGCCTCTGTTAGTTTGACTGTGTCTCTGTTTAGTTTCTGTTTCCAGGATCTGTACATTAATGAGAGTGGGGTGTTGAAGTCTCCCACTATTATTGTGTGAGATGCAATGTGTGTTTTGAACTTTACTAAAGTTTCTTTAATGAATGTGGCTGCCCTTGCATTTGGAGCATAGATATTCAGAATTGAGAGTTTCTCTTGGAAGATTTTGCCTTTGATGAGTATGAAGTGCCCCTCTTTGTGTTTTTTTGATAAGTTTGGGTTGAAAGTCTATTTTATTCGATATTAGAATGGCTACCCCAGCTTTTTTCTTCGGACTGTTTGCTTGGAAAATTGTTTTCCAGCCTTTAACTCTGAGGTAGTGTCTGTCGTTCTTCCTGAGGTGTGTTTCTTGTAGACAACAAAATGTCGGGTCCTGTTTGTGTAGCCAGTCTATTAGTCTATGTCTTTTTATTGGGGAATTGAGTCCATTGATATTAAGAGATATTAAGGAACAGTAATTGTTGCTTCCTGTCATTTTTGTTTTTAGAGTTGGGATTCTGTTCTTGTGGCTGTCTTCTTTTAGGTTTGTTGAAGGATTACTTTCTTGCTTTTTCTAGGGCATAGTTTCCGTCCTTGTATTGGTGTTTTTCTGTTATTATCCTTTGAAGGGCTGGATTCGTGGAAAGATATTGTGTGAATTTGATTTTATCATGGAATACTTTGGTTTCTCTGTCTATGGTAAATGAGAGTTTTGCTGGGTATAGTAGCCTGGGCTGGCAATTGTGTTCTCTTAGTGTCTGTATAATCTCTGTCCATGATCTTCTGGCTTTCATAGTCTCTGGTGAGAAGTCTGGTGTAATTCTAATAGGCCTGCCTTTATATGTTACTTGACCTTTTCCCCTTACTGCTTTTAATATTCTGTCTTTATTTAGTGCGTTTGTTGTTTTGATTATTATGTGTCGGGAGGAATTTCTTTTCTAGTCCAGTCTATTTTGAGTTCTTTAGGCTTCTTGTATGTTTATGGGCATCCCTTTTTTTAGGTATGGAAAGTTTTCTTCCATAATTTTGTTGAAGATATTTGCTGTCCCTTTAAGTTGAGAATCTTCATTCTCATCTACTCCTATTATCCGTAGGTTTGGTCTTCTCATTGTGTCCTGGATTTCCTGGATATTTTGAGTTAAGATCTTTTTGCATTTTGCATTTTCTTTGATTGTCCTGTCTATGCTCCCTATGGAATCTTCTGTGCCTGAGATTCTCTCTTCCATCTCTTGTATTCTGTTGCTGATGCTCGTATCTATGGTTCCTGTTTTTTTTTCTATGGTTTCTATCTCCAAGGTTATCTCCTTTTGGGATTTCTTTATTGTTTCTACTTCCATTTTTAGGTCCTGGATAGTTTTGTTCAATTCCATCACTTGTTTGATTTTGTCTTCCTGTAACTCTCTAAGTTTTTCCTCTTTAAATGCTTCTAGTTGTTTATCTGTGTTTTCTTGTATTTCCTTCTTATAGTCCTCCATCATCATCATGATGATTGACTTTAGATCCATGTCTTGCTTTTCCAGTGTGATGTACCTAGGACTTGACATGGTAGGAGAGTTTGGATCTGGTGATGCCAAGTACCCTTGGTTTCTGTTGCTTCTGTTCTTATGCTTGCCTCCTGCCTTCTCTGCCCGAGGAGACCCGGCGCTGCTGCAGATCAGTAGGGACCCGCTGCCCTGGTCTGGTCCTTTGTCTATCTCCCAGCTGCTGTCTCAAGTCCCACGCAATTGGATTGGAACACATGTTGTGTTCCACTCACCCGTGGTCCCAAGATTGCTTGGAGAATCCTGCAGGGCACTTGGGTGTGTGCCCAACCCCTGTGCCCGCCCAAGACCCAGATATTTTCTTAATTTACATTTCAAATGCTATCCCGAAAGTTCCCTCTCCCCTCCCCCCTGCCCTGCTCCCCTGCCCACCCACTCCCACTTCTTGGCCCTGGCGTTCCCCTGTATTGAGGCATATAAATATTGCAATACCAAGGGGCCTCTCTTCCCAATGAGGGCCAACTAGGCCATCTTCTGCTACTTATGTAGCTAGAGACAGGAGCTATGTGGAGTAGTCTCACTTTCATCTGTATTTCTTAAACCATGCTATACCATCTACAATACTGCTTCTGAGCCAGTTCTCTGCACCAGCACTAACCTTTTGTTATTGTTCAGTTTTTATGGCATAATTTACATATTTTTATGTTTCTACTATACTGTAAGAATATATTCTTATAGTAACTGGCACTAAGCAGTGTAGTACTTCATGGGCAATCTGCAGGATTTGTGCAGGTGAATAGAATTTATAATGCATGTAGATGGCCAAGGATTTGGTTTGCAGTGATATTTGAAAATATCACTGAAAGTAAAGAAGAGGAGGCGAAGTGACAGGGTCCACATGGTATGACAGCTTGAATGAAGGAAGTGTAAACTTTTACTATATTCTCTCTAACTGTGTGTGTCATCCTATTTACACTTTAGTAAGCCATTTTGATTTTTGAATCCCCAAAGGCTTTCTTCTAATTTCAACCTTGTTGGTAGAACTTTCAAATTCCTCTGTGTAAATGGAAGCGTTGAAAACCAATGGACACTTCTCCTTTATAAAAGGCAAGTCAGAAACAAATTATGAAACGACTAAACTTTTGTTGTGTTTTTGTTATGTTTTATTTTATTTTGTCTTTGAGAGTCTTATCACATAGGGAAGGCTGGTCTCAGTTTCCCAAGTGCTGAGATTGTAGGCATCTGCCTCCGTGCTCAGCCTAAAACTATTCTTATAAAAAACAAACAAGCTTCCACCTATTTAAAATCAAACATATGTTTTGACAGCTATTAAGTTGGATTCTGTGGAACCAATTTTTGAGGAACCAAATTAGACTCTGAAAATCAAAATCCTGTTTTCATTGGCTAAGTTAATTTGAGGATTTTAGATGAATTGACATAAGCAGTGGCTAGGTCAAGAAGATTTATAGAAAAACATTAACAGAATTTAAGAATAAATTGGAAAAAAAGGTAGACTTTGTCCTTGTCTTATTTTTTTTTTCCTAAAAATTTTAAGTTAGGAGTTTTCAAACTAATCCCATGTGGGATCTGGTGCTTAAGTTTCTACCAAAGGTTGCTTGAACTATCTCCTTTGCTTTCTTTTGCTGAAAATGATAGGACCCCATTTTAATATGTCATCAAAGCAAGTTATTCTTCATTTCATCATAAGCAGGTCTATTAGATAAAATTTTGAAAAGAGTGAGGGAGTAATTTGTGCAAACAGAAATCACAAATATTTTTTTCTGACACGTCAGTGCTACAGAAAACAATAATGGGGGATATTGCCTTGCTATATGGCAGAACTGAGCTATATAGGTCAGGGCAAGGAGTTAGATCAAAACCTGAACAAAGCAAAGATGATCACGGATACAAAATAAGTGCTGGTATTCAGCATACACCATGGTGCAGTTGACATCCACGTGTATCTGGTAAGGAAACTTAGTGCCATATAAGGCTTATCTCTTCCTACAACAGATCTTCCCCCTTCCCTGATGGCTACCCTGCAGACCAGCTGCATCTTTTGTGCCCTTTTCAGCAAATATCACAGTCAGATTACAAACTACTGTGTAAATAGTGTGCTCTGTGAAATAGCATTAAGAGCTGGGCATCTGGATGCAACCAAGAGAGTGTCTCCAAAACACCTGCACCAGCTAACATTGTTTTATTCAGTAATGACTGGGTATGATAACAGACACCAAAGAGATCAAGTCCTGATCTCTTGAATTTGGAGCAAGTTCTTTGCAGATGTGACCAAGAGGCATTGTGTGTGTGTGTGTGTGTGTGTGTGTGTGTGTGTACACACCTGAGCCTACAGGTGTGCACACCCATCTGTGTGCATGTGGAGGTTAGAGGAGGAAGCTGGGTGTCCTATCATTCTCTCCTTATTCCCTTGAGTCAGGGTCTCTCGCTGAACTAGGTAGGATCTAGGCTGGCATCTAGCAAGCCCTAGTGATGATCCCATTCTCACCCCTCTCACAGGCCTGTTTCAGATGTGCACACAGACATGCTCAGCTTTTTCATGATTGCTGGGACCCAAACTCAGATTCTCATGCTTGTGTATCTAGTCTATCTTGTGTATCTTACCTACCGAGCCATCTTCTCAGTTCTTAATTAAGGGTTTTGACAGGAGGAGATTACTTTGGTTTAGCCAGACTCATATTAATTACTATTACAAGTGTTCTTAGGAGATACAGAGGAGGAAGACTCAATGTGACCATAGAGCCTAAGACTGGGAGATACAGCCACAAGTCACAGCAGTGAAGAGCCAGCAGAAGCAGCAAGAGGTAGGGCACTGGACCCCTACCTAGAGCCTCCCAGGAAGTGTGGCCTTGCTGACATCTTGATTTCAGCATTTTGGCCTGCAGAAATGTGAGAATACTACTTTTTGTTCTTTTAAATCACTGAGTAGTGATTTTTTTTTTTTCAGAGAGCAAGGCACCTGTGAATAAGGTGTGGGAAGGTGTAAGTTGAAAATGCATACAATTCCTTTTGTTGTTTCAGTGACAAGAAGCAATGTACAGGAGGGTAAGAGGATACAGTCCTATTAAAAATTAACTATTTTAAAAAGAATTTATCTAATAAAATGCAGATCTTGCCTATCTAGAAGAAACAATACTGTCTTGTTCATTTACTACCTTGATAGGGGTATGAGGCCCTGACCAGGCTTTCCACAATGGGGTGGGGGTGGGGAGCATAAATGCCTATCACACTTGTCTTTGACCAGGGAGCAGGGGTGGGGGTGGGGAGCATAAATGCCTATCATCATCACTTGTCTTTGACCAGGGAGCAGGGTGGGGGTGGGGAGCATAAATGCTCATATTCGCAACAGTGTTTAGTGTTCACATGTTCTGTTCCATCCTCTGATGAAGTGAGTACAAACATTTACAGGGAGGGGGTTGGGATCTTTTGCTACTTGACTAGAATTAGGTGGGATCTGAGCTATAATTTTATTGTATATTGTAATTAAATTTGTTTGCAAGACTGAAAAATTTGCTGCATTTAAAGAGCTAAAGCATTTACAGGCTTGTCATCAGTAATTCATATTCTAATTAAAAACGATAAGAACATCAGCCCAGGTGTACAGACTTCATAGTGTCAGTCAAATCTCATCAGAAGCTACTTGTCTTTCATGAGGAAAGGGCTCTTAACATTTTTTTTGGGGGGGGAGGGAGGGAGGACTGTTTTATTTGTGCTTTTCTTATTTTTCTTTATGTTGCTATATTTTCCATAAATGAAGGCCATGGAAGAAACTTTAATAGCAACATGTAATTGATTATGTTTTTGTAAGTATATAAAACATTACATTTCAAAAGATTTTGCTTTGGCCCCCAAAGCAATTTCTCAAACATTAATGAGTCTGTTCAGAATCAGGAAGGGGCTTTGTAATTATTATCACTGCGGATTCTCGAGGAGGTCTGTCTTACTTCTCATGCTTAAAAGTTATAATTTTATTTTTAAATTTTAAATTAAATGTATCTCTTTACCCAATTCATAAAACCAAAATTGTATATATTAATGAGATGTTTTATTGCATGATTTATTAATTTGATGTTTTAATGCATGTACATACGTGTTGAGACGGAAAGAGTAATGATCAACTGGGTTTAATATAATCTGTCCTTTATCTTATTTTTATTGCAATTTTATTTTTGACCTCTCCAAAGAATAAATCAAATTCTGTACTTGAGTAAGTTAAGCAGCCACAGGAAAGGCGGAATGATTATTTAATCAAAGAATCCAACTGAGAAGACTTTTCTTCTTGGTTTAACAGTTTAAGGTAATCAAAAAAAAAAAAAAAAAAAGAAAGAAAGAAACATTAGCTTAATAAAATGTGGACTTATAAATTATATCCACATACCACTTTAAAACAGGTTCTTAGGACTGGTCAAAGTGCAAGAAGTTAGTGTCAGAGGAGCACTCAGCCACAAATGAGACAACTGTATCTCTCCCCCCCAACACCCCCAGGACTAAAACAGAGAGAGGGACAGAAAGATTATGAGTCAGAGGTTGGGGAAGACTTAAGTGAAGGCAGTACCTTTTGGGCTGCACAGGACCACTGCACCGACAAACTCACGATGACAATTGTGGTTGCCTGCACAAAACCTGCTGCATTCCAGAATGGCCAGGTTCTTAGTACGGAAAGCTAATTGTAGGGTTTCCTAATGAGGAAGGTCCCACATCCCTTTACAATCTCAGGACCCATGTGTCTGTGATGAACCTGGAGTCTCAGTGAGAAACATAAACTTTCAAAAATTATTTGTATTGAAACTGGTTTATTTTTCCCGAAAGGAGGAGCGAGTAGATAGGTAAGGAGAAACCTTGCTGGGCAGTCTTTGCCTGGAATGCATAGGGTTCAATCCTAAAAACCTCTGTGAGTTTCTAAAACCATGCACGTGTCATATATTTATAATCAGTCCCAGCTCTGGGGAGGCAGAGACATGTGATCCTAGTAGCTCACCGGTTAAGTGAACCTTGCCTACTTATTGAATTCCAGGCCACTGAAAGACTATCTTAGAAGGCATGTAGATAGTTCTTGAGGTAATACTCAGGGTTTTCCTCTAGCCTTTATAAATACACGCATGTGCTCCGCTACCGCACCCCCCCCCCCCCCCGTATGTGTGCATGTCAGGATCTCAAGGATAAATTTTAGTAATTATTTAAATTGACAGTATCATTTGAGTTTTTTTTCAAAACAAAATCACTAAAGGTTGAAATCTTATGAGTAATGCCAGATTCATTTGTCATCGAGACAGGTGGTACTGACAGGTGGTACTGACTATGGCTTACTATAGTAAATCTGATTGTGACATCAAAATGTCAGATTTTTTTTTCACCTTGATTACCACATATTTAACACCTCTCTGGTCTGTAGCTATCATCATCTCTCCAGCCTTTCAGATACGGCCAAGTCAGTTAAACATCTGACATGTTTTTCAGGCTTCATATGTTAAAATAATTTTCTTGATAGAAAATAAAACTATAAGACTTACTAATAAGAACATGACATTTAGCTAGCAAAAGCCTGAAAAAGTTTCATAAGGTAACTAGTTGATTTATAGATTTATATGGAAGATATTAGATATGTAAACATTTAAGCACATGTAAATTTTGCCTTGGGTAGCATATGTTTTTATATATGTATATGGTATATTTTGAACTTTTTTGCGTGGCTTAAACCCTCTTAAAATAGTTTTTATCAACTGAAACTACTTACAGTAGTTTTTAATCCAATTAAATTTGACCATCTTAATTGGCCTGCCAGAAACAGCACACATCGCTGAACACTCATATTCACTTAATGAAAGAGGTAACATTATTTATTGAAAAAAAATCCATGCTTTTTCATTTTCTGTCTCACTAAGAGGCCAGCCTGGTCTACAGAGTAAGTTCTAGGACAGCCAGGGCTACACAGGAAACCCTGTCTTGGAAAACAAAAACAAAAACAAAATATCACATTCTGTCTCTAGCCATAAACTTAGTGTACTGGAATGTAAACAAAATCAAATGTCAGCAATGGTCTGCAGAATGGTCTGTGTTTTCCCCTCATAATGTGTTAAACAACAGGATTAAGTGGGCTGTGCTTTGGGGCCAAAGGAAACATTATGGGATTTGTTAAAAAAATAAACAGAAAATAGAGCGATATCAACAAGGTGTTGAACTAGGAAGCCCAGGTTTCATTCCCCGACCAGAGAGACCAACAATAGTAAGCTTTTATGAGAATTCAAAAACAGAGAAGTTCCTGCACCTTAGGCAAACCTAGAACCATAAATAGCCATGCCATTTCAATCATAATAGACATTTCTTCTACCTGTCATAGAACAGAAAAACTGGGTGGAAAAATCTAGTACACAGCTTTGACTTGGGAAGGGGAAGGGCAGAATGAATATTTTTCTGATATTCTTTTTTCTTTTCTTTTTTTTTTTTTTGAAGACACTAAAAGGACTGTTTTTGTTTCCTCTTCTCTGATTTACAGCATGACACATTTACACTGGATGCCATAGTGCTGCAGGCAAGAAAACAGCTTAGTGCTTGATGTACCTCCAAAGGACCTCACACTCAAGACAGAAGCTGGTACAGCTTTGAGTGACAGCCAGCCTGTGGGAGAAAAGTGGAATGTGTAGCTGGCATTCTGCCCTTTGAAGGAGGTTGTCAAGGGATAGGCATCTGCCTGGCTTGTGTTGGAGCACTGATGGAACCAGTATACTTTGAGTAGTGTTCCTTAAAGTTATAAGCAGGCTGGGATGGCTCAGTGGATAAAACACTTGCCCATAAGTGTGAACACTGGAGTTGGGACAAGCATCGTAACCCACTTGTACTCTGTGCTTAGGAGTAAGAGATGGGGGATCATCCTGGTAGGCTGGGTGGCAAGACTATCTGAACTGGAACTCCATGTTCAGTGAGAGAAGCTACCTCAATAAAGTAGAAAGTAATTTAGGAAGACATTCTATGACATTCATTAACCTTTGGCACAATATGCACACATACATGAACACACATACCTTTGAACACATATATGTTATACACACATGCAAATATATATATATATAATATATATATATATATATACATATATATATATATATATATATATATATATATATATATATATACCATCCACTTGTATGTGTATATCCAAAATAGGATCTGGAAAGATATTTCCATATTCATGTTCACTGTAGCCCTACTCACTGTATCCAAGAGGTAGAAACAACAAAACTGTCCATGGGTGAATAGATGGATGGAGAGAAAATGTGGTATGTACACAAAATGCAATATTATTTAGTCTTTAAATAACATGAAATCATGTTACATGCTATAATATGGCCAAACTCTGTAGACATTATTAGGTGAAAAAGTGTACCCAAAAGGTAATTATTACATAATCCCAGCATAAGAAGGAACTGAGTCAAATGCTTAGAAAACCAGAATAAAATAAGGGAAATGGGATCTGTTCTTTCATAATTACAGAGTTTCAGTTTTACAAGATGGAAATTTCTTGAGTAGTGATTATTTTGATGTGCATTATCAACAGCGTTGCCCTGAGCATTTAAAGCTGGTTTGGATGGTGCATTTTATGTTATGTGATTTTTATGATTAAAAAAGCCAAAAGGAGGAGACTGAAGAGATAGTTTAGTAGTTAAGATGGCTTGTTACTTGCCCAAAGGAACTGGAGTCTCTTTCCGCCACGTGTTGGGAACCAGGCTCATCCAAGGCTTTTCCCAGAGTCCCTGGTGCATGGAGAAGGAAAGTAGTTCTTTGTTAAAACCAAGAACATGATTGGCAAAATCAGTAATGGCTTGAGGCCAGACCTTGGTGGAGCTGTGACTTTATATCTTGGGAACTGAACTCTTCCTGTCTAAAGGGCCATGGTCAGCAGTTCTAAGGCTGCCATGTGCTTGGTCTGTGATGTACTTGAAATATTGTGCATTCCCTTTGTGCAGCATTTTTTGATTAGCTTTATGCTGATTGTGCCCCATTGATAGCCTCTCCTGACGCTGTCCTATTTCCCCTTGCAAACAGAATATAAGATGTTGTACTTTTAATAAACCTGCTTGGCACAAAACCTCTTGACACTCTCTCTCTCTCTCTCTCTCTCTCTCTCTCTCTCTCGCACACACACACACACACACACACACACACAAAGATAAGTCTTAAAAATACTATAAAGTTTCAGAATCATATCTAAATTAGGAGGCTCCTTATCATGTTATACATGTATTGAATTCCATTCCTCCTTCAAAGATCCAGAATCCCTAACTCTCATTACCTGCACATACAATCTTGTTTAGAACTAGAAACTGTTAGGTTCAGCTAAGGTGAAGTCACTAGTTTGAGGATAATCCAGCTTGGCCAGGCTCCTGTAAAGAGGATTCTTGGGTCTGGACACAGAAATATGTAGAGGGAAGACAGTATAAACAGACAAGAAAGGGGCTGGAGAGATTTCTCAGCAGTTAAATGAGCACTTGCTGCTCTTGTAGAGGACTCAGGTTCAGTTCCCAGAGGATGCACAACTGTTTATGACTCTGAGCTCTGAGGGCACATACACACACATAAATGAGAAATACATACATAAACACAGAAATCATGTTCTAGTTAGGGTTACTATTGCTGTGATGAAGCACCATGACCAAAGCAACTTGGGAAGGAAAAGGTTTATTTGGCTTATGTGTCCACATCACTGTTCATCACTGAAAGAAGTCAGACAGGAACTCAAGCAGGGCAGGAACCCATAGGCAGGAGCTGATGCAGAGACCATAGAGGGATGGTGCTTATTGACATCTCACTGATGGCTTGCTCAGCCTGATTTCTTTATTCTTTTCTTCTTTTTTGGGGGGGGGGCAGTCTGAGACAGGATTTCTTTGGGCATCTTTGGTTGTCCTGGAACTAGCTCTGTAGCCCAGGCTAGCCTCTAACTCACAGAGATATACCAGTCTCTGCCTCCTGAGTATGCTGTGATTAAAGTCCACCAGCCCAGGGGCGACACCAGCCAAAATGGACTGGGTCTTTCCCCATCAGTCACTAATTAAGAAAATGCCCCATGGGCTTGCCTGCAGTGTAAACTTATGAAGGCATTTTTTCTTTTTTAAAATAAGGTTTCCTTCTCTCAAATAACTTTAGTTAAATAATTTTACATCCTCTTTAATTTTCTTATAAGCCCCCAAATTTGATCTCATCATAATATTTTAATCTTATGTATTTAATCTTATGTATTAAGCTAGTGACCTTTCAAATACTTTTTATTTTTTGTGAATGAGCAACAAAGATAAGCTTGATTCCCAGAAGTGGGCTACTCATATCCAAAACTCATGAGCAATTTTAGAATGTAACATACTTAAGATAGCTTGAATAAGTATATTTTGTCAGTGTTCTATGTTAGAGAAGGGACTATTATTTGCATTAAAAAGATTTCTTACATAATAAATTAGAAATTTGTGTTTTCTAATTTAGAGCATAATTCAATGAGTCACAGAAATGCAATAGCTAAGTTTTAGAATCAACATGTATCTATCAATAGAGGAATAAAATGGTTCATACACATAAAGAAGAATGATGTATTGTCATTTGTAGGGAAATGGATACACCCAGAGCTAGTCATATTAATTGAATGAAGCCAATTTTGGAAAGACAAATATCACATATTTTCTTTCAATTTTGACTCTTAAATTTTATATAGGTACATAAAGTCATGTATGCATATATGAAATGAAAGAAAAATTGTCTCAGGGGACAAATGGGGCACATACTGGAAAGAAAGGTGTGGTGGTTTGAATAAAAATGGCTCCGGTAGGCACAGATATTTGAACAGTTAGTTACCAGGGAGTGGCACTATTTAAAAAGACTAGAAGGATTAAGAGGTTTGGCCTTGTTGGAGGAAGTGTAACACTGGGTGTGGGCTTTGAGGTTTCAAAAGCTCATTCCAAGCTGAGAGTCTCTCTCAGCTATTGTTCCAATGTCTGCCTGTGTGCCACCATGCTTCCTGCCATGATGATAATGGACTAAACCTCTGAAACTAAGCCAGCTCCAAATTAAATGCTTTCTCTTATAATATGCCTTGGTCATGTTGTCTCTTCACAGCAATAGAACAGTGACTAAGACAAAAGAGGTCTGGTGTCATGCTGAGTACATAACTTACAAGCTAAACACTGTTATCATTTTGAGGGGAGGTCCAAAGGCATCATAGAAAACTTGCCTGATGATGGACATGCTGCTGTTTTTGGTGAGAATTTAATTTTGCCAAATTCCATGAATCATCTCCTAATGAATGCAATTGGAAAATATTTTTTCCAGTGACTGTGCTTGAGAAAACTGTAGTCTATAAAACTCCCTTTTTTCTCTCTGGTTCCACATTGTTATCAAAGATCCTGTACAGAGAGAGTAAGAGCCCCCTGAAAAGGAGGAACCACCACAGAGGGGCCTTTGGTCATAATGGAAACACTTGGTGATTCAAAACCTTCTCATCATGCAACTGCATACAATTAAAATTTTTAAATGCAATTCTACCTACTATCAATGGTAACTTAGAAAACAGAGCCATGGTTTGACAGAGTCATTAGTCTGTCTTCTTTCTTAGAAACATGAGAGCTAAAACTCGCTATTACTGTCATCCTGTCTGTCTGTATCACCACAGCAGACTCATGTGCCAGTATAATCATGCTCTTACCAAGAACATCTTGTCAACTGTTCCTACTAAGACAACTGTGTCATCTCCTCCACTTAGGTGACAGTAAAATCATCCTATCAAGAAGAGTGTTCCTCACTAAAGCCTTTTGTGTGTCAGAGGCAGGTACACCTGGATTATGTATCATACTGGGACTCATAGGCTATTTTACAGAATTTTATTTTATTAATTCCTTAGTAATTTTAGAATATAAACTCAAGAAAGCAAGTATGTTCTCTCATGAGAGCTTTAAGAAAAACCAGAAAATACACAATTTCTTTGTAGAGAGAAAGAAAAAAAAAAAAACCTCTTCAGAACTCATCAAAATGCACACATATTCAGACCTCTAAGGTGCTTTCTGAAATGCTATCAAGACTATTATTGAATTTGCTTTAAGCAAAACATTAAAAATAGAAAAAAAGAGCATGATATTTTTCTACTGGGAGATAGAGATGCAATCAAAGAATAAACTATATTATTAGATTATATCCTTAATGAGAAAATAAAAAGGCCTATATCTGGCTGGTGGCTAAATAAATAAAAATTAAGAGAGCAGTAATCTGCCTAGAAATTTTGAGATAAATTATTAGATATTTGGAGAGTTATTATGTAACAATGAGGCAAAGGGCTGCCAAAAAAAATTCTTTGGCAATCTCCTATGGTGCAAGGAATAAATATTTCTTGGAGCTGTGTTAGTCAAGTTTGGTATGAGGCACATACACACACACACATGGAGAGGGAGAGAGAGAGAGAGAGAGAGAGAGAGAGAGAGATTTGTTGGTCAATACATGAAACCTGTGTGGGAGTACATGGGTTCCAGTTGGTCCTCACATACCAAAAAGATTCACCACTTCAGTCACCAAAACCTTTATCCTTTACCCTGAGGCCATCCTTATAATTCATGAAAGTCCTGCCTGGTTTTCCTCCATTTTGGTGAACTTCACAAAAATATAAAGCTTAAACTTTCCAGAGACCTGTCCCACCTCCAGAGAGTCTAACTCAGACTTCTGGGGTAAGGCTATGGAATGAAGGTTTTGATTTATTTAGTGGCTTTGTGGTTAATTTTCTTTATTTAGAGCTTGCGGATTTTGTTGATGCCTAGCAACTAGTGGTATGGACTCTGCCCCTCCGGCCTGGCTCCTTCTTCCCTCCATGGTTCTGGACTCAGTTCTGTGCTTTTAAAATGGACAGAAATTGACCTTCACTGGCTACCACATAAAGGAGATGACATGTGTAAAACTTCTCTAGTTAAACACAGATGCTTTTGTATTTTAAGATATTCATGTCACAGATTCTTCTCTGGGTCATCAGTACTAAAAGCAGAACAGCATAGCTATATCCAGAGATTCTATTATGCTCCAAAGAGTCTCAAAAGGTGTAAAGCTGTGAAATGAGGGCTTTGATTTATTTAAATAGTGGATAGGTATATAGTTAGGTCTCTTGAGAATCACCCTGCTCACTGTCACATGTCATTCTTTGTTCATGGCACTGTAGGTTATATATGCTGTTGCTGTCATGCATCTCACTGGTTAAGAGCAATAGCTACAACTGTTTTACTTTCCCTGGACTTTTCTGATTTGTAGGCCAGGTTTATGTGAAAAGACCTCAGATTTTACCTGCAGCAAACCCACCTTAAGATTATATCAGTAAAAACCAACACAGATTGTATCCTCAGAGATTTCAGATTATACCTATGAGACATAGCTTGTCTTTTTTTTTTTCATTTACTTTATGTCATATCTCCTTTTTTACTGACTGTCTTGTGGACTCCCTGTACCAAGAATAATAAAATTATACGTACTGGTCCATGGTGGTTATCAGAGCACTTGGAAGGTGCTCTACAGGCAGGAAGATTAGAAACTCATGACCAATCTTGTCTATATTTTGATTGATTTTGAGACCAGCTTGGGCCTCATAAAACCAAAAGAATAATTTAAAAAACTACTATAATATATTCACAAACATCAAATTTCTTTTTCTTTTTGATGGAGTCATAACTGATACTAGACTAGACATAATACTTTAAAAAGTTATTACAAACAGGATAGATAAAACTGTGATAAAAGCACTAAATTTTAAAGTAGTAGAAAAATAACAAGCAAGAGGTAAACAGAAATCATGATAGTAAATTAAAAACCAGTCTTATCATCAGCTTCCATTACGTTAAGACCTAGTCCTACCAATGAAAATGAAGAGATCATAAAAGTGGATGAAAAGGTGTAGGCATAATGTTTTTGTGCACTGTGTACTGGTTATCTTTGTGCACTCTGTGCTGGTTATCTTTGTGTTATTCTAATGCTGATTTCTCTGCCTTCATATCTTGTTTCAATCTGGACATTGTAATGCTTATGTCTAAAATTTCCTGTCTCAAGTTTGGCTGGACAGAAGAGAAAATAGGGCAGAAACTTCTGATAGCCAGGGAAAGGAGAGATGGAGGGAGTGTGGTCATTGGGGACTATCAAAGGGAAAGAAATACAGTTGCCATATTAACTTACACTTACATTTATATTAAAATAATTAATTTTACAGAAAGGCAAGAATAAAATAAAACTTCTTTGAGAAATCCATCTTAAAACAAAGACATGTAGCTAAAAACCAAACATATGAAAAAATAACAAAACTTCAAAGGTACTCCTTAGAGAAGCAAGCAGGAAAGCTGAGAATCAGAGCCCTCTCCTATCCTCACTAGCCTCCTGGGTCCAAGGGAATAACTAGAAAGGACATTCTCACAATTTCCCATATGCTGCAACCTAGGAGTACTGAAGCTGCAGAAACCAAGGCTCCCACTCTCCGATCTTCCCTCATGGCTTTAAGAGGAACCTGTTTCAGTCAGAAGGATCTGAGAACGTCACCTTTTCACTCAGCACAGCTGTGCCAGCAACCCACTCCATAATTCTGTGCTGCTCCTAACCTTGGTCCAGAAGCTTTTCTCTGTAGCAGATATCACTTAATGCAGATCTCATAACTGTTCAAATTGCCGACAGTAAGTGATGGTGAGTGCTCATTCCTAAATGGGACATCTAGGGTGTATTGCAATGTGCCTCCCTCGACCAGCAAGAAAGACATGCCACCACCAGGATCTTCTCAGTCAGCTTTATTCTGGAGCACCTTGATAGTAGATTCCCAGGACCCTGGACAGCAGCAGAGCAGCTGCTTTTATACTCTCCCAGGGAAGGGGGGAGGGTGTCGTAGTGGTTGTGGATTGGTGCACCAAGATACACCTCATTAGCATGTGGCCCGTTCATTGGTGCCACAAGCCACACCCATTAGCATATTGCCCTTCATTGGTGCCACAAGCCGTGCATCATTAGCATATTTGGGAGGGGCTATTGCCCGAGGAGAGCCTGAAGAGAGCTGCGCATGCACACTAGGCTCTCTTCCTTGACAGCCTAATGCTCATGCACACTAGGTTCTCTTCCCTGACAGCCAGCCGGTGACCTGCCATCTTGTAATGGCGGGGAGCCATGGCTGCCTACATCTCATGGAGAGCTGAGGCTTCACGGAGAGCAGAGGGTTCATGGAGATTCGGCTGCCTACAGGCCGAGGCTCCACGGGGCTGTGTCTGCCTACGGAGCCGAGGCTCCACAGGGCCGTGGCTGCCCACCGAGCTGAGGCTCCACGGGCTGCGGCTGCCTACGGAGCCAAGGCTTCCTACAGTGTATCCACTCCCCAGACCCAAGAAACATCGCGGAAGAGAGGGTGGAAAGAATGTGAGAGCCATAGAATGGGCAGAAGTGCCATAAAATGTGGTCTTCTAGACATGGCAGGACTAATCACACTCATGAACTCTCAACATCTGAGATTACATGCATGTGATCTGCCCAAGATCAAGCCAATAAAAATTTTAACATGGATGGGAGAGGGACTTGCAAGGCCTAAACTCTTAGATGGCTCCTGGGGGGAAATAGGGTCATTATTTTTTGAGAATATAGTCACTGGTAGCCCATGCTCCAGTACCATCATATTCATGTGCATATTGGCATCACTAATTGGACTCAATGGCTCATAAAAAAAAAATCACAAGATGTTATAAAATGGCATGGCGTATGGTAGGGAGGAGTTAGAGAGACATAGAGACACTAAGGCAGTGGTGGATATGATCAAGATACATCACATGCATGTATACAATTCTTAAAGAACAAAAGCTTATTAAAAAGCCACACTGTACTAAAATGTCAGATTTTTAAAAATGTGTTCTTGGATTTAGTTTACAAGTATTTTATTGAGTATTTTTACATCTGCATTTATGGGGAAAATTAATCTGTAACCTTTGTTGAATCTTTGTGAGGTTTGGGTATCAGGGTGACTGTGGCCTCATAAAATAAAAATTTCAATGTTCCTCCTGTTTCTATTTTGTTGAAATAATTTGAGGTGTATTGGTATTAGCTCTTCTTTGAAAGTCAGATAGAATTCTGTAGTAAATCTGTCTGGCTCTGGGCTTTTTGGGGGGGCATTTTGGGAGATTTTTAATAATGGCTTCTATTTTTTTAGGGGTTGTAAGTCTATTTAAATTGTTTACCTGATCTTGATTTAATTTTTGTAAGTGGTATCTATCAAGAAAATTATCCATTTCTTTGAGATTTTGTAGAGAAAAATACCTTGTCTGTATGGATGTGGCACCTGTCAATCATAAATCTGATGGCCTATGGCTTAGGCAGGAAGTAGTAGGTGGGACATCTGGAGGCAGAAAGGATTCTGAGATAATGCCAGGCACAGGAGATTTACCTGGGAAGATGTGACAAGACAGACATGTTACCTGAGCACAAGTAGCCATCCATGTGGCAGAAAATAGATTAGAATAAATGGGTTATTAAGTTATAATCTAGTCAGAGAAGAGCCTAGCCTAGCTATATTGCCAAGGTATTTGTAAATATATTTTGATTCTGAGTCTTATTTCTGTTATTTTGTCTTTTTTTTTTTCCAGAGCTGAGGATTGAACTTAGGGCCTTGCGCTTGCAAGGCAAGTGCTCTATCACTGAGCTAAATCCTAAGCCACTGAGTCTTATTTCTGGGAGCATGGGGCTGGGAGGAAGAAAGACCAAACTTGTATAAGATTTTCCAATTTTGTGGAGTACAGGTTTTTAAAGTATGACCTGATGATTCTTTGAGTTTTCTTGGTGTCTGTTGTTATGTCCCCATTTTTGTTTCTGATTTTTTAAAATTTGGATATTCTCTCTTTCTTTTAGTTTGGATGACAGTTCGTCTATCTTACTGATTTTCTCAACGAACTAACTCTTTGTTTCATTGATTCTTTGTATTGTTCTCTTTGTTTCATTGATTCTTTGTATTGTTCTCTTTGTTTCTAATGTATTGATTTCAGCCCTGAGTTTGATTTTTTTTTCTGCCATCCACTCCTCTTGGGCAAGCTTGCATTTTTTTTTTTTTTTTTTTTTTTTTTTTTTTTTTTTTTTTTTTTTTTTTTTTTTTTTTTT
>LR749648.1:1858014-1877505 GCA_902729485.2 Mus minutoides
TTTTCTTCTGCCTTGACCCATTAGTTATTCAGGAGAGAATTGTTCAGTTCCCATGAGTTTGAAGATTGTTTTGTTGTTGAAATACATGCTTTAATCCATGATGATCTGACAAGATGCAGCGGGGTGATGGCAGGGGGTGGTTACTTCAATTTTCTTGTATCTGTTGAGGCTTACTGTGTGACTGAGTATGTGGTTAATTTTGGTGAAAATGTAGACATGTCAGGCAGAAATGGATGGTGGTGAGCCAGGGCAAGTTGCAACCAGTATTCAGCCACCTTTGCTGTGATCCTAGAAACTCTGCTACAGCTGCTGTTTAGATTAGAACACAGCGAAAACCCATCCAGGACTTGGTGGAAATGTCTATAATCTTAACACTTAGTCTAAGGCAGGAGAATCATGATTTTGAGACTAGATTGGGCTACATAGCAAGATACTGCTTCAAAAAAGAAATAAAAAAGAAGGAAAAAAGGAAAAAGAAAAGGAAAAGACCCTCTTCCAAGCAAAACAAAGCTAAACTAAACTAAACTAAACAGAAACAAGCAAAGCAAAAACCTGAGATGTATCTCAGTGGTAGAACATTTGCCTAGAATAGCTGCACAGGATTTGGCTTCAACTCCCCTTGACCTCAAAGAAAAACAAAATAGAACAGAACAAATAAACAAAAACTGTAGAATTGTCACTACTTCAGAATTAAGGACACAGCCAACACAGGGGATATTTAGAGCCTGAGGGTGGACGAATGGTCATGTTTGCCTCTAAACCAAGCAATTCTGTCTTGTCGACACTTGACACTATCAGGGTGCAGGGTGGAGAGTAGACAAGGAAATCTGGGTCAATCACTGCTTGCATTATAGGCAAAAGCATAGCGAGCAGAGGCAGGGGATAAATTCTCATTTTCAGAACTGAACCCAAGTAAAACCCACTAAGAAGCAGAGAAAATGGTGAAGTGGCTGCAAAGCCTGCACGAATTCTTTGTATTAGAACCAGCCTTTTCCGATTAGCTGAGCTGTCTTGGTCCAAAAGTGACAACCATATATTTTTGCTTTCTTACATTAACATTTGTTTTTATGGATGCCATTTCTTTTCCTGAGTAAGGGGAGATTTTCCTTTATTGCTGGCATGACATTCACAGTCAGCTATTTTGGTATATTATATATTTCAATTTGGTGACTGCTTTGGAGGCTTTTCAGCAAGCAAAATTCATCCAGTTTTGAGAGCTCCTTCAAAGTCACACTGGAGATAATTTTTTTTTATAGCATCATCAGTCTTCTGTGGCATTACTTCAGCTTGTGCCCTAGTGTCTGAGATAAACCCAGATCTTAGTACTGGTTGGTTGTTTCCACTTTGTATTTTCTTGTTACTGTGACCAAATCTGATAGGAAGCAACTAAAGGAAAGGGACGTACTCTGGATTATGAAGTAAGAAGGTAGATAATCCAGCATGGCGAACAAGGCATGGTAGCAGTAACAGGAGGAAGTCAGACAACAGATAAGTGGTACCAAGCTATAAAGAATCAAGCCATGCCTCAGTTGACCTACTGTGTCTAGCAAAGCTTCATTTCCTGAAGGTTCCATAAACTGGAAAAATTGTAGAAATTGCCTGCTGGGGTGGTGGTGGGGAGAGGGGACAAGTGCTCAACTACATAAGCCCATAGGGACATTTTACATTCAAACTACAACACTGTCCAAACTCTGTGGGATTATTTGTTATTGTTTTTCTGTCTTAACTAAAAATCAAAGAAAAATCCAACTACTATCAGTCTTGAATATTATGGCGCTTTAATGGGAGATAATTTATTGCCTAAATCAAAAAGATCCCTATCGGCAGGAACAGGAGGCAGCTGTCACTGCCCTTAACCTCCAGCTGTCCTGTGTAGGTTGCCTGTGAGTGAGAGTCCTTGTTGGTGTGTCTCAGGGCACTGTTTTCTGTGAACGGCAACAGATGAGCGGTTCCTGTCCATAATTCCTTCAGAGTTTTCTTTTTATATTTTCTACAGGGTTGCACAACTTCTGTAGTGCTATTTACTTCCAAGTACTGTCAAGTGAAGGTAGAATGTGATCAATACATGAACATTGGGGTGTCTTTGACAGTGAAGTCTTTCTTGGGAGCAAAGGGTCTCAGAAACTCTATAGCCAGCATAACAGCCCCGAGCCAGTCACTTTCTGGCCTTATGTCTTGGTTCACAGAATGAAACATCTATTTTTAATCTTTTGGAAAAATATTCTACCAATTTCATGTTAATCTTAAAACCAGGGCCATTTTCTGGTTAGGGAGGGTCAAGAGGCCAGCATGGATTTTGTGAATGGCACACATACAGCTGTCTTCTGAACAGAAGATATTGCTGTCAAGTTTTGGAAAAAGGCAGCTAGTCACATTAGGGCATGGTGGCTTTCTTACCATTTGGATTTTTGTACCCTTTTCCATCTAAGGATGATTTGCCTTCAAACTCCCAGGGTCACAAATAGATCTCTCTGAAAGTAGCTGCCTTCACATCAGCTGAGAAAATGAACAGGTGAGCTTGCTGCCTGGTTATTCAGAAGATTTATGAGGGGTTTATAGTAGTATATTGTGGGCAAAAACTGTGTCTTATAAAGATGGCTTTAGAAAATATAATTGTTATGCTCTTGGCCAGAGAAATGGAATCTAAGTTTGACTGACAGTACAGGCTATCTTTCTGTCACTAAACAGTGTTTCTGCTGTGTTGTTATTTTTTTTTTTTGCTTGAATGAAAAACTAAGAAGGGCAAATAGGATTATAAACTGGATAAAAACTCGTTTCCTAAAGTGACAAACATCAGAGATGACAAAGCCACAAGGCATTAATGAAACAAAGAATGTGTTGGCATATGCTGCCTCATTAAGTGATTCTCTGTCCTGCAGACTCACTGTTGTCTCATGAGCCCATTTTGAGGCTGATTTCACAGATTTGAGGCTCTTGGGGAGACCTCAGAACTAAATAGCAAAAAGAGTTCTAAGGGAGTTAATTCCATTCAATGTCCAATACAGAAACTAGAAAGTTTCCAAAGTCCATAGAGCCATGAATTATATCTCCATACACACAGCCCATACAAAATGCAAAAGTAACTGTATTATAGATACAGCTGGGTAACTACAATCTGAAAGCTTTACTTTTAAAGAGAGCAGGTAAACCTTTACTTCATTCCACACTGCCTGGAATACAGACCTGGAAACATGGAAGTTATATAGATGCTAGAAGTATCTTAGAGGAGGAACCTGGGCCCCTTTGTTGTGCTATCCCTATCAGCTCTGAATTCCTTAACTTTCTCAGCTACCTGGTAGAGAAAATAAGTTATATTTTATTTAAGCTATGGGATTTTGATTCATTTTTAAAATAACAGCTGAACCTGTGTTGGCTAACATAGAGGATATCATTATCTTATAAAAAGGAGAAACTGAGTTTAGGTTTTTATTCAAGAGGAACAATTATCTTTTGTAGTATGAAACAAATCCAAGTTTGAAGATGATGTAGCAGATTAAAGTGTCCTTTTGAGAGCTGGTGTATACCTATAATCCTAACATTGGGGAAGCAGAAGCAGGAGGATCAGGAATACTAGACTAGTCTCAGTTGTATAGTGAGTTTGAGGGTAGCCCAGTCTACATGAGTCCACAAAACTAACAAGTCCCTTCATTGGTATGCTTGGAAATCTGAGAATGGAAGCCTCATTCAGATGCTTCAGTAGAAGGGTGAACAGTGAATGTGAGGAGCGTTGTGGGAGGTTGAAGGGGGAAGAGGTGTTGAGACTTCTGGGTTCTAACTCATGCTGCCTATGACTACAGTGCTCAAAAATATATATACGATTTCACTGGAGACATAAGAAATTGAATCTCAGGACTTAGTGAGTGGATTACAGGGATTCATGCTGCCCTATGAAGAAGATAAGACCTGTATAAAAACATTTGCCTGGCAAAGCTATAGAGGCAAGTGGAAGCGCAGGAGAAAAGCCAATCCTGCCCTGACAAGTATGGCTGCTACTGACCGAGGGAAAGGGCTTGAAATCACTCAACAGTGGAACCACAGTTCTGTGGTGTACAATTCTGAGAGAGGACAAGGCTGATTAGCTTATTCTGAGTGCACAAGGACTCTTTTAAATGGGAACTGAAATCAAGCAGAGACAAATTTCCTAGGAGTCTCAGTGCCAAACACTGTTTTATGCAGCACTGTATCCTAGGCATTTGGCGGTGTGTTGGGAAGGCACAAGCTTACCCAGTAAAGAAGAATCTGTGGTGCATGAAGCATCTGAGGAGAAACGTACACTGTGAGACAGCAGCCGCACAGACCTCCAGAGTCTGCAGTGAGGACAGGTGTGGTAACATTTGGACTAGAACCCACCAGAAGCTCTGTTGTTTCCTTCCCTCTGCTTGACATGCCCTTTAGGTTGGCAGATGCTTCTTATCCATGGGTTTGTCTGGGGGGTTTTCCAAAGAGAAAAGGGACCCTGAAATGTCTCAGGTGGAAACCCTCCAGAGGAGGCTGGCAGAGACAGAATGGTGAGTGCTTGACATTATTAACCTCTGAGGACATGTCTAGAGGAGCAAACTCAAGAAGGTGGTCAGGATCTCCAATTACTGCTCATCTGCTTCAGGGATTGTATATTGCATTTACATCATGCTCATTGACTGTGGTCATGTTGCCTTGATGTTAATTTTCACAAAGGTATATTAGCTTGGTGTGGGATAGATAATACAAAGGTGCTTGTAACAGTGCACAAGTGTTTACAGGCCTGCAGATATTTGAAAACAGCCTGATTATTTTCATGAAACAGAAGTTAGTAAGTAAAGCAGCACTAAAACCAAATATGCTTGTCTCCAAAGCTAGACATGTATAATTATTCCAGCTGTTTCATCAATGCCTAAACTGTGCCAGATCATAATTTATAAAGAACAAAGACAGCTAGAGTCTATGAGAGAGGAAATGACCCCAGAAGGACAGTTTAGGTTTCAGGCTTCCAGCTGGTTCCCTTGCCATCTTAACTGGGTCCTTTTTACTCAGGGGTAATATCTTGGGGGGGGGGATGACAAAAGACCTCAGAAAAGAAGGATTTGAAAGTTTTTATCTATCTATCTATCTATCTATCTATCTATCATCTATCTATCTATCTATCTATCTATCTATCTATCTATCTATCTATCTATCATCTATTTATATTGATATTGTGGGTGTGTTCTCAGAAGAGACCATCAAATCTCTTGGAACTGGAATTACAGCAGTTGAGAGCCACTTACAGTGAGTTCTGGAAACCGAGTCAGGTCCTTTGGAAGAGCAAGTACTCTCAATGACTGAGCATCTCTCCCTCCTCACAGAAGCAGTTTTGTTTTGTTTTGTTTTGTGTTAACACCTTCATTCTGTTTCATTTGTTATTTTCACCTCATTCATTGCTTCTTAGGGTACTAGGATTATTTTTAATGAAACATGTCTCAGAAAGATTTAAGTATTGTTGGGAACCCCTGAAATAGATAAACTGGTATGGTTGCATAAGTGAAAAGTACAAGCAAGTGGCTCAAGTCCTCCAAAGTCACACTTAAAAATTCAACAGAAACATTCTTATTGACTGGCAATAAAGGAATTCTCTTCCAGACCCTAAGGTCTGTGAATTCCTTACTTTAAAATCCAATCTTCTCCTAAATTCTTAAATATTTAAATAATGTTCAAATGGCATTACAATTCTGAAGAACTAAAATCTTGTGTTCTTGTAGCCATCTTAGAAGGAATAAAATATGTAAGGTCATACTTATGTCCTTCCAGTTGGCTATCAAACATTTGAAATTACAGATCCTAAGAAATTTGAAATTCCCCCAGAATCTCATGCTGAGAGAGGGAGAAGCCCTGAAGCCTGTTATTAGAGGAGGGAGTTTGTCTCTTGGAGAGAGGTTTTACATAATTCTGAAACTTTTCAGTCCACCTTCAGGAGAGACTGGTCTGAGACAATGATGGTCTGGGATCCACACCTTGGCAGAGATTGCTCTTGTCCTCTGTTTAAACTGCATGTCAGAACAGGAAGACGCCCATGGGACAGAGAACACTGTTCCTATTTTTTCTTATTAATGTGGCCATATTGAAAAAGTCTCTCTCTGATTTTCACTATTATTTATTTGTTTAATTGGCTTATTGAGAAAAGCTGGCACAGCCTGAATGATTGAGGCTTCAGAGGCCTAGGTTTTGACTCTAACAACTCTGCTAACACTCTTACCTTAAAAATCAATAGGAAGTTTGTTGTAAATATTGAAAAATAAACGGAAACAACTGGATACATTGTATTTATCAAGATCTTGAAGGGAAAACATAGACACATAATTTATATAGTCATAGCAACCAAACAAAATACTTGAGTTTTATCAGGGCATGGCCACATGCAAACTTTAGTTAAATACATTTGAATGAAAGCCTCTGTAATAGGCAGAATTACCACAAAGATGTCCCAGACCTGTGATGTGGCATAAGGTATTACATTTTCCATTGCAATTAAGGTTGCTAGTCTACTGATGTTAGAACAGGGTTGAATTTTATTAACTGGGTACAATCTATGTGATCTCAAGGCAAAGGAGCCAAATTGAACCATCAGGAGACAGGCTTGGCATGGTAGTCCTGAAGCAGCCTTGAGCCCAGGAATGTAGCAACCTCTGGATTCTGAGAAAGATCTTTTAAAAATGGGGGTAGGTATAGGCATGTTTTTGTGTGCTATGTAAAGAATATCTTTGTATTATTCAAATGCTGATTTCTCTGCTCCCATGTCCTCTAGCAATCTGGACATGGCATTGTAATGTCTATTCTAAGTATCTCCTTTTTCATGTTCATGTAAACATTGTCTATTCTAAGTATCTCCTTTTTCATGTTCATGTAAACATTGTTTATTCTAAGTACCTCCTTTTCCATGTTCATGTAAACATTGTTTATTCTAAGTATCTCCTTTTTCATGTTCATGTAAACATTGCTCCCCATTTATCCTCTTATTTGTCAATAAAAACTGACCAGGAAAGAACTGAGCAGAGGAGAGAATAGGGCTGGACTCTTGCTTGACAGGAGAAGGAAGAGAGAGAGAGAGAGAGAGAGAGAGAGAGAGAGAGAGAGAGAGAGAGAGAGAGAGAGAGGAAGAAGAGAGGATTTACCATATGGTGACAGTCCCAGAGACACCATAGGAAAAAAAAAAAACATCTGTAGCCCAGAGAAGCAGATCATTTTTAAAACTATCTCAGGGATTTTGGCTGAGATGTAGCCAGATTAGTTTAGAGGAATAAAATAGATTAGTAACTGTTCAGCTACTATGCTGTAAAATTTATCAAATAAGTCTTATGGGCTCTGTCTCATTTATTTGAGAGCTAGCCCAGATAGAGAAAAATTATCACCTTTAAAACTGCATTTGTAGGTAGGGCTTTGTCTACTTTTGTACACTCCTCGTAACCTGTGGCTGTAGCCCAGTGAGACTTATTTTTGGTCTTTTGACCTGAACAATTGGATGATAATCATTTTGTTGTTGTTGTTGTTTTAAGACACAAAGCATCTGGTAATTTTCTGGGGTGAGAATAGAATTCTTTATGCTTTCAGTTTGGGATTCCTGACCCATACTTGTCAAAATTTCTTCCTGGGGTATGTTTCTACTCTTCTGGTCTGTAACTAATGATCTTCCTCTATACAGCGCATATTAATACCTCACACTATACACAGTAGGTACTAATTGTAAGGTTTGAGATAGTCCAGGTTCAAGAGAGACCCTGGTGTATTGCTCTTGTGGGTAAATGATTTAATAGGAGAACTACTAATGCCATGGAAAGACAGCCTGTGGGATTCTGATCAGAGTTCAGTCTCACAGTTGGAGTAGGGTCCCCTTACAGGTTTTAAGAAGGGGTGAATTCCCAGGTGGCAGGGATAGGGAGAATTTCATCCTTTAGTTATACATATATCTATCATAGAATGTGTGCCACATGTAGTCCCTGATTTCTTGGGATCTCAGGAAACTTTCTTTGGGGAAGTAAGAATCACAGACTAACAGGCTACTTTTAGCTCCCCCCCCCCCCATCACAGCATTTCTGAAAGCATATAAGAAAAGAAGCTTTTGGGGAATGTCAGGACTTAGAAGAAGACCTAATACACTACAATAATAAAATTTATTTCCTGTCTCTTGTTAATGGAAACTGAGAATGGTAAACTTTAGTCAGACATCCTGTGCCTTTGACTCATATAGGAAGTTGAAAATTAACTTTTGTTCACCAGATGTAATTGTCATGTTGGTGGCTTACTGCTGAATAAGCTTACCTTTTCTAGCTCTTTCTGAGCTGGCTGGTTCAACTCAGCTGTCCTGGCTTAAACTCCTCTCCAAGCTGACTGATTCAATCTGGTTTATCTCAGCATCTCACTGGATTGCTCTACTTGGCCCCTTACTCTGGCAACCTGTTCTAATCTTCTGGCTCCTCATTTTCTGGTTCTTTCTGTCTTCACCTACATCTAGTTTGTTCTTTCTGCAACCTGTCTCTGTATAACTGAGTCTCTGGTAAAAACTGTCTCTGAACTGAACTCAACCAAACTCAACTGCACTGCACAAACTTCATTGACTGAAATGATTCAACTGAACTCCACTGCATGGCCTGAACTCAAGTGAACAGCCCTCCTGACTCACTCTGTGCTGCTCTTAAGTAGCCTCTCTCTCCTCTTGTTAATTTGTTTTGTTTTGTTTTTTGTCTTGTTTTGTTTTGTTTTGTTTTTTTCGTGACAGGGTTTCTCTGTATAACCCTGGCTGTCCTAGAACTCACTTCGTAGACCAGGCTGGCCTCGAACTCAGAAATCCACCTGCCTCTGCCACCCGAGTGCTGGGATTAAAGGCGTGCACCACCGCGCCCGGCTTCTCTTGCTGATTTATTGAGTTGCTTCTCTTTCCTGTGCTGTTCTCATGAGAGCTGGGTGTATCCTATCTCTGACTCAGTATGTCAAATCTTTCCATGATTCATCACTTTGTCTGTACATCAATTAGACATCACTTTCAAACAGGGCTACTTCCTTCTACAAACTCACCTTACCTACATTGTTTGGTATTGAAAGTGCATACTAAAAGTATACCTGTATTCCAGCCACAGGGATTAAAAGTGTGTCATTTCTAGGAGGTCTTTGGATGTGATTCCATGCCAGAGCAGCCATGTTGCATGGGATTAAAATTCCTTTACAGAAAGCTGTCTTCATAGTATCTCCTCATAGTACTTCCTTTTCCTTGCTAACTAAATTTAAACCATGACATGAACTAAAAGGGCAAATGTCTTGCTTGTACCTCATGGTTCCTGTACTTAGTGTTTTGTTTTCTCTGTTCTTTCCTTCTTTCTTTCTTTCTTTCTTTCTTTCTTTCTTTCTTTCTTTCTTTCTTTCTTTCTTTCTTTCTTGGCTAGGAATAGTTTCATTGTAGCTATTGAATGGCTCATCTCTCATTTCATCCCAACCTCTACCCCAAAGTTACCTCCTTAAAAGAGGCTCTCTTTGACTCCATACTTGAAGTATAGCTGAATAGTTATATTATTTTGCCTTGCTTTAGTTTTCTTGATTGTGAATAAGGCTATTTTTGTTTTAAGGTACTCCACAATAATAGAACCAAGAGTATATATGTATAATGCATGCATATTTAATGTACTTTATATATAACATATATGTGATGTACATAAATACATGGTGATATTTATTACAGGCAATTGACTCATGTGCCCTTAGTGGGTAAGAAATCCTCCTGGTGGGTCTACAAGATGAAGAGCCAGAACTGTCAGCACTGTGAATTCCAGTCTATCCTCAAAGGTCTGAGAACAAGGAACATGGGTGATACCAGTCTTTATCCAAGGGCATTTGAACAGTTAGACTGAGCAAAGATTCCTCTCAACAATGTAAGTAGGTATTATTCAGTCCCTAGAAATCAATCATGAATTTGCTCTTTGCTCAAGCTAACACCCATCTTCTGCCTTCTGTCCTTAGCCCTTAGATATCTTTGTACCTACTTCTTGAAACTTCTAATTTGTGCTGAGACCATGAGTTCGCCCATTCTCCAGATATTTGGTTTTGGACTATACCACAGGACAAAGATCCTAGGTTTTCTGGGCTTTCAGCTTGCAGAGTACCAGATGTGGGACCTCCTAGCCTCGCTAATCATGTAACTTTGCATTTACATATATAATTTATGCTTACCATAGGTGTATACATACCTAAATACCTCTTATGGGTTTTCTTTCTCTGGAGAGCCTGAATACATAAGCCGAATAACTTTTCTCTCTTTATTCAACAGGTCTTAGTTTTGAGAAATTTGACCCAGGAAAGAGATGTGGTTTGCAAAGAAGTCCATGTCATACCATTCACCTGTAAGAGGTTAGGCTGTGTTCTACCTGCTGACTGCAGCAGCCAAGGAAGGATTATAGAAGATGTGTCTTGGATATTCACGGTTGATTAATAGACTATTCGTTGCTTTATGGAGGGAAGGACAGGGATTCCTAGCAATGCTACAGGGATATAGGACAAGGGAAGGAAATTTGCTTTGACATTATCTAAGGCATTCTGAGTGCTTCCCACACAATACTTTTCATATCCCTCCTACCAACCTTTTCAGACAGGGAAGCTGAGACTCAGGGCTGTGAGGCAGAGGCCTTAGGGTCACAGATAGCACATTCATGTATATTTAAGAACACAATGCCACATTCTAAAGAGCCAAAGGAAAAGTTAACATCACTCATGTTCATTTACGGAAAGCTCACATTTAACATTGAAATTCTAGAGAAAAATGTGACTTAAAGTGCTAGCCCATCTGCCAAGATTAAAAGTCACATGAATTACTACCTTCTGCTCCAGATTATTCTGTAAATTCATGTAATTTTACTTTTAGTAGGAAAGTATTTCTTATGTCATCATGTAAAAGTAATGGTCAGCTCAAATTCTATAATTCTTATTAAATTCTAGGTGTATCAATGCATTCTTAATAAGAATTCTTGACTAATTCAGATAAATAATATTTTTTCTTTTTATATTTTAATTAGCATATGAAGTAAAACTTACTAAAGTAGACAAAACTGCTTCTCTAATTCCAGGCCATTGATTTTATATCTCTTATGTACATTTTGATTTGTCATTATTTAAAAATAATCAGTTTTTTTCTTGTTTTCCTATTTCATAGGAAGTACTTTAGGTGAAGGCTTGGTAATAGTACAGATTTTTTTCTTCAGTCTGGTAATGCGCCCCCCCCCATATATATTATCCTATCATACTTTCTAATTTTTGTGAATGCAGTCATGTGTATGCCTTAGTGTGTACTAGGAGGTCAGGGGGCCAATTTATTCTTGCTGTCTACCTTGTTTGAGAAAGGGTCTCACCTTGCTGCATATGCCTGGCTGGTTGGTTCAGGAGCCTTCAGGGATTCTCCTGTTTCTGTGTCCCATATTTACATAACAGCCCTGAGATTGCAGGCATATGCACCACCCTATCTAGATTTCTGATCAATTTATAAAAGCATGTTTAACACTGCTGGGTTGATCCATTGCATGTCACAACTAATACAGTTGGAAGAGACATTACAGAGAAACCTATCACCCTAAACTTGCCAAGTTCAAGCTGTCTGCTTTAATGAAGTATGATCCATGTATTTAAGTAAGGTTCTCATGGAATGTTATTAGGCAATTAGGTTGTAGGAGCTACCTCAATAAACTCTATTTCTTTCTTTCTTTCTTTTGAGTAGCGAACATCTTTATTTGTTTCACAATAACATGATTCACATGATAGACTTAAACAACAACAACAACAACACATACATTGCTGAAATGCTAACAAAGCCATAGCTCTGTGAAACCATATCGGTGCTTACTTATAACTACTCTTGTTGTGTCCATATTGAAGCCATGTACCAGGCTGTTTACTATTGTTCATTTATGTCTTGTCCATTCTTCAAAGGGAAGAAGTGGATTGGATTTATACCAGTATGAAACCAATGATAATTTTTGTCTCCTTCAATAACAACAAGCTGAAGTCACAGAAGTTAAAGTTGTATTAATGGCACTTTTTTTTCCAATTTTTTATTAGATATTTTCTTCATTTACATTTCAAATGCTATCCTGAAAGTCCCCTACATTCTTCCCCTGCCCTGCTCCTCTACCCACGCACTCCCACTTCTTGGCCCTGGTGTTCCCCTGTACTGGGGCATATAAAGTTTGCAAGACCAAGGGGCCTCTCCTCCCAATGATGACCTACTAGGCCATCTTCTGCTACATATGCAGCTAGAGACATGAGCTCTGGGGGTACTGGTTAGTTCATATTGTTGTTCCACCTATAGGGTTGCAGACCCCTTTCATCTCCTTGGGTACTTTCTCTAGCTCCTCCATTGGGAGCCCTGTGTTCCATCCTATAGATGACTGTAAGCATCCACTTCTGTATTTGCCAGGCACTGGCATAGCCTCACAAGAGACAGCTATATCAGGGTCCCTTCAGCAAAATCTTGCTTGCATATGCAATAGTGTCTGCATTTGGTGGCTGATTATGGGATGAATCCCCGGGTGGGGCAAGCATCCACCTCTGTATATATCAGACTCTGGCAGAGCCTCTCAGGAGACAGCTATATCAGTCTCCTGTCAGCATGCACTTTTTGGCATCAACAATACTGTCTGGGTTTGGTGACTGTATATGGGATGGATCCCCAGGTGGGGCAGTCTCTGGATGGCCTTTCCTTTAATCTCTGCTCCACACTTTGTCTCTGTATTTGCTCCCATGAGTATTTTGTTACCCCTTCTAAGAAGGTCAGAAGCTCCCACACTTTGGTCTTCCTTCTTCTTGAGCTTCATGTGGTCTGTGAATTGTATATTGGATATTACGAGCTTTTGGGATAAAACTGGGAAATGTTAATGAAATGGATGATATTCTAGACAGATATCATATCCTGAAGCTAAATCAAGATCAGGTAAACTATCTAAAAAGTCCCATTACCCTTAAGGAAATAGAAGCAGTCATTAAAAACCTTCCAACCTCCCCAAAAGCCCAGGACCAGATGGTTTTTGAATGACTTTTTAAAAACACCTTGAAGAAACTTGTGTTAAGATAGTTTTGAAAGTATCAGGCCATTCCTGTAATGATGAATCACATGTTATCACGAGGAGGGAGGGTAATATCACTGAGGCTTGTTCCAGTGGCTTGTGGAATTCAAACTTTGCATACTAATTTACATCAACTTAAAATTCTTGGATCTCAATGGACAGCTGCATGAATAATTTTGTTCTCATTAAGATGCAAATGAGGGAGGGAAGAAAGAATAAAGCTATTTCAGAGAATGTATCAGGAGTGGACATGACTTTTTCAGGTCTACATTTTACTATGTCCTTCTTAATTTGCTGCTTCTTGTTTTAAATTAGATATCCCCCATCTTTCTTCACAAAATAGGGGTAATTAGATAATCATTAAAAATATAAATACTTGAGAAACTAGAATTTTAATTAATGATTCTTTAGGATAGTCTCATATAGCTTTTCTTGTGTTTTTATTTATTGTCTGCATTGTAGGGACATTTTAAGCATCAAGCAAGATATAATTTTGTGTCATATGGTTTATTGTGCTCATTAATTTTAACTGTTAACTTGAAGAAATCTATAATCACTTGGAAAGAAAGTCTTCATGAAGAGGTATCTAGATCAGTTTTGTTTGTGGGCATGGGTGTAGGAGATTGTCTTAGTTGATAACCAAGGTAGGAAGATGCAGCCCACTGTGGACAGCACCACTCCCTAGGAAGGGGACCCTGAAGAGTATAAGTAAGGAGAAAGCTAGTTGACAGCAGGCAAACAAATAACCAAATAGGCTACCATGCATTTATTTCTTTCTGCTCTTGACTGCAGATGTGATATGTCTAACTGCCTACTTAATTCCTGCCCAATTAAATGCTTTCTTTCAAATTTCCTTGGTCATGGTGTCTCTTCACAACAATAGAACAGTAACTAAGACTTATTAAAGACAGGATTGAGGAGTTTTGCTTCCCCTAAGAATAGGGTTGGTGAGATGAAGGTGAAGTCATACTGCATGACAAAGTGTTTTGGTTACTTATGGTTCATAGAGATCAAATGTATATTTAAGAACAGGAAAGTAGGAGATGAAAAAAGTTAGAGTACAGTCATCAGGAAGTTTTATGCAGAGAAGGTTAATTTACAAATTTGCCACATGAAGCTCTTGGAACATTGTTTATATAAGGTTTCTACTGTTTTGTCTCATTCACCTTCATATGTACACACCTGTGCACATATGTACATGCATGACCAAGGTAATAAACATGGAATTAGTTTTAATGTTCTATTTGTAAATATACAGAGTATTTTATGTATATAGATTTATTGAAGGTCAGAATATTTTTGTTGGACAAATCATAATCTTATGCATAAGGATGCATAAGGGGTTGGAGAAATTGCCCAGAGTTAAGAACATTTGATTCTCATCTAGAGGACCAGAGTTCAATTCTCAGCACCCAGGTCAGGTGAGTTAAAACTACTTGAAACTCTAGTTGCAGGAGTAAAAAAGGTAAATTTAGGCAAGTCCACCCTCTTTCTCCCTGCTCCTATTTCTCCCAATAGTCAATAGTTTCTCAGTATTCACAGAACTATGTCTTCAGAAAACCTTCTTCTGTATTCTGTGGCACACACACACACACACACACACACACTAAAATGAATCTTTTAAAAAAGACTCTACCATTAGATATTGTGATGGAAGAAAGAAGAAAGAGTTCTAAGTCTTTGTTTTTTAAATACTGTGTTTGTTAGAAACATCTCCCATACTCATTTTAAAATACTAGAATCCCTCTTATATCTTGCCTCCAGTGACTATATTGAGGCAGGTAATTTATAGAGATAGATTAGCAATATCTATCTACCTACATCAAGTTAAATATATATTCTGCTCCATACAAAGCAACAGGCCACCCTAACTTAACATCTTTAATAGAAATCTCCCAGTTAATCCTCTCTCTCTCTCTCTCTCTCTCTCTCTCTCTCTCTCTCTCTCTCTCTGTGTGTGCGTGTGTGATAGCAAACATTCTGAAACATATCCTAGATCTAGAGGCAATAGGCTGATCCAGTTTGGATTGTTTCGGGGAAGATGAGCAGTAAGGCAAATTGTAGCTCCTGTGTGAATTCTAAGAGGAACTCCCCTATTTACCATCTTACCTCTATGCATATTTAGGCATATATACAATTAAAGTCAAAAGCATCCTCAGAAAGGACCTCCATCATAAACAAAGGCCTGCATATCTTGAATCTGTCAATCAACACAGAAACCACCAACACTGTTCCACTAGCAACCAGCTACTCCTGTACCTATGGAAACCCTGAGAAGTAAACCAGGATTCATTCTCCAGCACTCTGAATCTGAGGCTGTTGCTCCTTTACAGTGTGTGTATTCTGTACCTTCATTTTGGTTTTGAACAAAACCCCTTGCTGATTCATTATTTGGGTATACTTCCTCAAGTCTTTGAACAAGATACCAGGAACCTGGAAACACCCAGTCTAGATAGATAACCACTGGAAGTGTTACCAGGAAAATCATGGTCTCCTCTTTGGGTCTCATTAATAAAATAATTTAAGAATAGACTAAAAAAGGAGTTGGAGGAAAAATTTGAGTTAAAAAAAATCTAGGCAGCTGCCTGGTGGAGGGAGATAGATATGAGGAAAAGAGAAAACCATACCATTCCATTTGAGCCAGCATGGAGATCCTCTACATGGCAGAGAGGCAGGCATGTAGAGATGAAGAAAGAGAGTAAAGGAAACCCAAAGGACCTGAGAAAATATACTCAGAATCTGGCTAGCATGCAAAAGAAAGAGATATACGAAAATGAAAAGTTAGACTTTTCTGAGTTAGGAAGGTGAGAAGACCCAACAGTGCTTCATGGCACTCAAGGATAGAAATTTGGGGGATGGAAAAGTACATTAAGTAAAAAAAGCTTATTCCTCCTGCAGATTTAGCACAGCTTAGGACAAATATGTCTTTGGCCAGGTGAACGAGATTAACTCCTAAGCTAAGAGATGATGTCATGTAGAGTCCATTCTTTTCAGTAGCAGTATTGGTTTTATTCCAGTAGTTCTGTTTTCCAATGAGGGTACATTCACTGCACCTGTCAACAGCCCTCTCCATTGTGTAAATGTACCACATTTTCTGTATCCATTCCTCTGTTGAGGGACATCTGGGTTCTTTCCAGCTTCTGGCTATTATAAATAAGGCTGCTATGAACATAGTGGAGCATGTGTTCTTATTACCAGTTGGAACATCTGGGTATATGCCCAGGAGAGGTATTGCTGGATCCTCCGGTAGTACTATGTCCAGTGTTCTCATTTTTATTTGAAAGGGTCACACAGTCTTAGAAGTAGTCACATTTATGGAGACTTGGACATCTTGCTTGCTAAGACAACTATGTCAGATAAGATAATATTGGGTAATCAGAAATTCTGGGAAAACACAAGAATTTTTGTAATCATTTTTTCCAAAGAAAAAAATCATTTTCTTTGGAAAAAAAATGCAGATCTTTGACAGTGTCTTAAAAACCAAGACCGCACATTCTCCTCCTAGGTACATGCCATGCTGGGCACTGCTGCATTGCTGCCAATTTTTAAGCACGTTAGAGCTTTTGAAATGAACCAGCAATTGTTGAGAGACTTCATTATTTTCAGCCTAGGAGAATAAAATAATTCATTTTATCCCAGAAACAATTCTCTGTCTGACTGGAAAAGCCACCAGCATTGAGAGGTGACTGACTTTCACATCTGTGAATCCTGCTACACATAGCAACCTTTTGATCAATCTGGCTTCACCTCACAGAAGTGAGGGTGTTTCTTAGAGTTTGGAGAAGTGAACTGATAAAGGGAAATAGATTTATCTACAGTTTGGCCAAACCAGTTAGAGACTGCCTAGTGACCTTTGCTTTTCTGTGCCAGGGTTACAGTTTTATAGGAAAAATAGAAAGAGATAAATCAAGTGAAGTTTCTTCTTGGGAGACAATTTCCTCCTCTGGCTGGCACCATGGCTTCAGCCTTTCCCTCCAGCAACATGGGATTCCTGAAGAATCTTAATTCTTTGGGGTTCACTGCTTCAGTAGTCTGTAGCAAGGGTGGGGCACGCCATCTCTCTTTAGAAGTTTTTCTCTTTCATGATGGCAGCTATAAACTTAGACCCCGAGTTATTCTGCATTTATACCCTCATAGTTTTATATTAACATGATCTTAAAAGAAAAATGTGATCCTTTACCCCAGATAATATTTACATGAGAACAAATACAAGAAGTTTTGAGAAGAAAGACTTCTGAGGCTAGTGGTGGGGTGATCAACAGGAATGATTGAGCTTAGATTTTAAAAGTGAGCTATTCTGTATCGAAGAAGTCTGCATCCACTAATTATGTTGATCTGAAAGCCTAGAACTGGCTTGTTGAAAGATAAATAAACAACAACAAAAAGCCTTAACAACTTCAAAATTCACAATTTGTAAAACAGACAGAGATTAGATGTTTTATCAGGTCTTCCATAACTCTACTATATTTATGAATGTCCCAGGTTCTCAGAACATATAGTTAGAAGGAATTCTAGCAGTTTAACAATTTAAAGTTAGCTATAGGGCTATTTTCCTAGAGTTCTGGTTATTCCTTCAAAGAGAACTTAAAACAAGATCAAACTGCCCTCTCCTTCAAAGGGAGAGAGTTAGGGAAAACTCTGGGCTGTCAAATGTGGGCATGGTTCTCGTCACAATCCCAGTATATCCAGAAAATACTCTGGACTCATATGAAGGATAAAATGATGTTTTAGTCTGATCCCCAGGGATTAAAATTCATGTTAAGTATGGGTGAGAATTTTACCTTGTCAAAGAGATACTATCTAGGAGTGTAAGTTTGCAACTGTTTCATTTCTTTTTGGAAAAATAAACCAGACAGTCTATAAAATGCAAATAATAGAGATTTTCATCTACTTTCAGTAGTCAATAAATTATAGCCTCCAGTATCATTTTTGCTTTATCTCTTAGATATTATGAGACATAAGAGAGTATTATGAGACATAAGAGGGTATTCCAGACTTGTACTATACTGCTGGAATATACTATACGTGAATGAGCACCTAACAAGCACTAAGCAAATCTCCCATTACACATTGTCTCTAGGGTTGAAAAGTGGTACTCACTTTCCCCTATTTTGTTACTGTATCACCATATTTGCTACATCCACTCCAGTAGTAACGCGCCTGACAAGTCTGGGCATGGTCCCGAGGCAAAAAGTTCATGGAAACTTAGTCTCCTGGAATCATAGCATCCTGTATAAAGAATGCTCCAATGTCATTGCTTTAGTTGGTAAACAGATCTGTGTGATTTCCCCTAATATTGCTTCATTATAAGTGCTCCTAAGGATTCATATTTTGACACATAGCTAAGTTAGATTCTAGGCAGTCCTTGATCCAACCTTGAGCATGAACAGCTAAGTCACTGCCCTACAAAGAAATTCACCACAACCTAAGAATAAGGAGGTTTGTGATCTGAGAAGGAACCAGACTGAGATACTTGAGTCACTCCCATATACAGGAATTTACAATGGTTTATGAAATAGATTGAGCTGTGGTTTTAGAGTATTGCATTATTCATGAGAAGGTTAGCTAAAGCGGAACTCCTTAATTAGAATCATGACTTGGGTGTGAATGCCCTTACCCTGGGACTGTTAAGACCTCACACCTGGCTTCTAAAACCATAGCTGACCTTAGATAGAGCTGATTTTGTCTCAGTTGTTTTATTACCCAGTTCCTGCCGGTCCTTTCTGTGACTGCATTCCTCTGCCTTGTGTAAGAGTCATTAAGCATCCGGTGATCTCATTATGCCTTGAAGATGTGTTACCTAACTCACTATTTTCTTCTGTATAAAAGTCTGATGCTCAATTTGACAAATTACATTCAGATCCACACTCCTTCATGTAGTGTCTGTTTGTCATTTGCCCACTTTGATCCAGAGAACTCGACCCACGCAGATAAGGGATCCAGAGGGTCTGTAGCACATATTGATGCTTTTTCCATCCTGTAACTTAATAATGAAGTCTTAATCCATTTCCATTGTCAGAGTTGATTCTATGCTGAATTCAAAGAAGCAGATTAGAAAAATATCTCAGAAAGTATGAATATTTACTACACAAGCACCAGGATCCAGGTTGAAATTCCTCAGGACCTACCTAAAAATCTTTGTAAAGAGTCTATCTTCATAGCACTTATATTTGTAATAACAAGCTGTGGGAACAGAGATAGGATCTCTATGTCTTTCTGGCCTCCAATCTAGGTTTAGTGAAAGATTCTGTATCAAGAAAGTAGGCAGAAAGTGATAGAGCAGGACATCCAATGTCCTTCTTTAACCGCCCCCACACACACCACAGAGGAGGCAGAGACACAGACACACAGACACATAGACACACAGACCCACATAGACAGACAGACAGACAGACAGACAGACACAACACACACACACACACACACACACACACACACACACACA
>LR749648.1:1877605-1895760 GCA_902729485.2 Mus minutoides
CTAAGGAGTATTGTGTCAAACACTACAATTAAAAATGAATAAGGGTTCAAAGGATGGTTCAACAGATAAGTCCACCAAGTTTAACAACCTGAGTTCAATCCCTGGAACCCACATAGGAGAAGAAGAGAAGCAATTCTGGTGATGTCCTTTGACCTTTACATATGCATGATGATGTGACACACATACACACACACACACACACACACACACACACACACACACACACACAGAGAGAGAGAGAGAGAGAGAGAGAGAGAGATGATTAAAACAATAAAACAGTAAGAACTTGACTTTTCAGAAAATTCTTTGAGTGCTTATGGATGTAGCTCAGTAAGTAGTGTACTTTGCTCAGCACACACAAAGCTCTGGGTTTAATCCTAGCACCATATAAACGTAGGTGTGGTGGTGCACACCTATAATCCTATTGTTCAGGAGGTAGAGGCAGGAAGAGCATGCAGGAAGATCAGAAGTTCAAGTTCATCCTCGGAAACCTGGTTTCCTGTCTTAAAACAAAACCAAACAAAAAATTCTTTGAAAAGTTGATTCTCTTCATTGATTAAACAGTTATGCCATCACCATTCTGCCACTAATATGCTTTAAGAGATCCCTTCCATGATCATACTATAATTGAGTTTCAGCTTGCTTTTTCGCATATTTAAAAATGTAAACAGGTTCAGGGAATATGTACATTGACTTCAGGTGTTTGGGGGAGGGAGGAATGCAGAGGGCTTGTTTTGTTTTTGTCCTCTTAGAATTTACTTGCTAGAATAGGTGTCAGAAGACCTGACCTCTGGCATCTACTGTCACACATACACATCCAGGTGTCAGACCTGGATGAGGATGGCTGCACCTTGGTCTTCATCACTACAAAGTGATGCATCTGACAAATAATTTACAAGCTTTCTTCCAACTTTTACAGACTAGGACTTGATTGTAGTCCAAACTCTATATATTTAATGGAAAGTCTTAGTATGGCAGTCATCAAGGGAGAGCAAAGTAAATAAATATGGAATTGTCTAGAATATGGAAGCTATATATTGACTTGCTAAGTCATGACTGAAGAACTAGAAATACATGCTTAGTGGGAGAAAATTGCTCCAATTTTAACAAACATGCTTTTAAAATCTAAATGCTAAAATGTTCTTTGCTAGTGTGGTGATAACATTAAAGAATAAACACGCTCTCAACAAAAGGGATGGGCAGAAAATTAAATAACAAGAGGAAGACATCAAGAAGATGAAGCATAGCCAAGGTGGAAATGGTCAATTTTGTCAAAAACTCTGGGGCTCATGATGCTTTCATTTGTCTTCTGAAGCTAGGTCTCAGTCTTGCCCAGACCATAATAAGATTCAAAGGAATAAAAGACGGGGATGAATAGGAATGTGCATGATGCAAAACTACTGAATAAAGATGAAAAGCATAAAGCTAAAAGAGGGAATCCTGATGAGCACATTTAGGAGTCATTTGATAGAGTTTTATAAACATGTCTGCCCACTTCTGCAGACCTGTAGTTAGAGAGAAGCAACAAGAAAAACAAACTAACAACAGACACAGGAAGTGCAGGGGGGGGGTTTCACAGCATCAGTCTGTTTTTGTCATAAGCTGACAGAAACTCAACTTTAATAATGTGTATCTTTAAATCCTTGCTGTTTTAAAAACACAGGAGGATGCCAAAGGGGGATGAATCCAAAAGCTACAAAAGGGAAATTTCATGATGTTTCTGATTAGCAAGTTAGAAACAGTGAATGAAGTTTTCTGAGCTCTATGGTCTATCATCTCCTCTGAGTACTGCCATAAATCCCAGCACATCTTTATCAACACAGACTCATCTTCCTGATTCACCCACTTCTTTTGTATATGTTTGTATGTGCATAGGGAGCTCTCTCTCTCTCTTTCTCTCTCTCTCTCTCTCTCTCTCTCTCTCTCTCTCTCTGTATATGCAGGCAGGCCAGAGATTGACATCAGATTTTTTTTTGAGACAGGGTTTCCACTGTACCTACAGCACACTGATTGCCTAGACTGTTGGGTCAATAATCTCCAGGTATACTTCCATTTCTGTCTCTTTAGCAATGGAATTACAGGTATATTCATGTCAAGTCATGGGTGCTGGGGATCCAAACTCAGGTCCTCATGCTTGCTCAGCAAGCCTTCACCCTATCCCCATGACTAAGTCTTCACCCTATCCCCATGACTAAGTCTTCACCCTATCCCCATGACTAAGTCTTCACCCTAACCCCATGACTTTTTTTTTCTGCCTTAGATTTTTATCAATGCCATCTTTTGCATTATATCTGGTTGGAAATGTAGACGTGTCCTAGATAATATGGATAACCTTTCAGTAAACACTTTATTTGCACAACCACAAAAGTAAATAGTTTCTTAAATTTTGTGCTCTTGTCACCCCCATCTTAGCCTTGAGTTATTCTACTTTTACTCCAAAGTGTAACCTATCAAAGCTAGGGTATGTGTAGACTTCCAACTGCCCCTGCTTGGTTGAGAAGATGAGAGTTTCTGAAAATGTTTGTTGGATTTTAACTATAGTGAAGAGAGCCATATCATTCTTTGATGGTCCTGCTGCAAGTGCTCATCTCTGCTAAACTTTCATATTGCAATTCTTGTAAACACAGAATCAGAAGGGCCACTTCCTTAAGTTAGATTTATTGATCTTATAAAGATTTCCTGGGGTTGGGAACAAATCAAACATTAGTGGAGTGACTTTAATTGTACTACAATAACCAGGTTGAGTTGTTTCACCCTGTGAACACTTCCACTCATAGCAAGGAGAAGAGAAGAATGACCAAGAGAGAGAGGTCCAGAGGTAAGAGTAAATCATAGTGTGGTCTTTCCCTTCATATTGTCTTACAGCCACTCTCTTCTGCAAGGTCATCTGACAAGTTGCAAGTCTATCTGTAAGTTCTTAGCCTTTCCTTTTCCCAACATGAGACTCCTCAGAAAATAGAAAATTCTGATTTCCTGGGGTCCATTGACCCCAGTAGTCTTATTAGGTAAAGGGAAGGGCACAAGTGTCTTTTTAGGGTGTCTTTGTTCCAGCCTTGACAGTCACATTGGCTCTTTGGGGAATTAATTGCACATAAAGATTGAGACCAACACCATAAATTTAGAAATGGGTGAGTTTGTCACTGGGAAGTTGCTGAGCTATAGGCCTAGCAAAGAACATTAGCTGAAGAGTATGGAGAAAGGGGAGAAGACTAGAATGTAGAGTTGACAAAGGAATATCAAAGAACATAGACTTATGCCATGTGTAGACACAAAGGTGTATATGCTCCTATTGATTTATAGGCATCATACCTGGAGGATGACATTTGTAACATTTTTCTGCTTCTTCTATCTTTAGATAAATACCTGATAAGAAGGAAATCTTTGTAGAAGTGAGTTTGGTCAGAAGCTACGTAAATATCTATTGTGAGAAAGGAGGTCTCTGTCAATGTTTGTATTGATTGACAACTTGACAGAATCTAGAATCACATGGAAAATGGCCAAGCCTGTGGTGATTATCTAGATTTTGTTAATAGAATTTTGAAGACATGTCCACAGTGGGTGGAACCATTCCCTGGCTGCGGGACCTTGGGCTACATAAGTGGGAAGAGGGAACAGAGTAGCAGAAGCAGCATATGTTCATCACTCTGCTCTCTAATTATGGATGTGATGTGATCAGCTTCTCAGCTCCTGCTGCCTTGACTTCTCTGCAGCAATGAGAAGTATGAGCTAAAACAAACCACTTCTCTTTTAAGTTGCTTTTGTCAGGGTATTTTATCTCAGCAACAGAAGAAGAAATAAAAATAATCTCCCATTCTAAGCATCTGTAGAAATGAACCTTGAGGCTCATTAGACCTTGAAACGATTCTAAGCCTGCATCACTATAATGGTAACTGAGGCATGAAAAGAGAAGGGGTGTGTCAAGAAAGAAGTCTCCTTCCTGTACTCGCACATGTGTGCTTGCTCACATGAGCACAGACACACACACACAAATACACACTCCAAGGGTGTGAGTGTTAGTGGTTGGAATAATTGAAATAATAAGTTGCCTTAATTTGTTTTCTATTGTTACAATAAAATTTCTAAGGCTGGGTAATTCTTAAACAGCAGACTATCGCCTCATAGTTTTAGAACTGCGAAGTTAAAAACATGATATACGAAGGGCCTCATGGTACTTCAACTCACATCAGAAAGGCTATTTTAGGTGTTTCTTCTTCCCAAGATGTAATTGAAATGCAAGAAGAATGGTCCACAGAGATCCTGCTGGTGTCCAGATGGGCACTGCTGCCTTTTCTTTTTTTTTATGTTTTTTTTTTTTTTTCCGAGACAGGGTTTCTCTGTGTAGCCCTGGCTGTCCTGGAACTTACTCTGTAGACCAGGCTGGCCTCAAACTCACTAATTCACCTGCCTCTGCCTCCCAAGTGCTGGGATTAAAGGCATGCGCTACCACGCCCGGCAGTGCTGCCTTTTCTTGTCATCAACTCTATTATTGAAAATTAATTGGTATTTACACTTGTGCTAAGTTGTCAGCCAGCCCACAAATAGCACTGAAGGCTTAGTATTCACAAGGCATTTATACTTAAATGGGAATTTTATATTACTATTTTGATTCCACTCATATATCTTCACACTTAAGCTTTTAATAAAATCACATAAAGTATAAAATTTACGCTGACCAGATGTCTGTGTGGATAAAGGTACTTGTTACCAAGGCTGGGATCTTCCACAAAGAAGGAAAGAACTGACTTCTGAAAGTTGCCTTCTGATTTCCACTCATTTGTTATGATAGATAACACACACACACACACACACACACACACACACACACACACACACACGTAATCAATCAATCAATCAATCAGTTAATGTAAAATTTAACATGTCAGGTTACATTTGGGGAAATGCTGACAGCTATCTATTAAAGTGAAAATTAAAAAGGAAAATATTATTTTAAGCATCATTTTATTAGTTCATGTACTTTGTGGGAGTACTGGAAAAAAGTAAAACATGACTTTTAAAAAGATTTATTTTATTTATTTATCTTTTAAATTTTATTTATTTGTTCAAAGTGCTTGCTGGCATGTATATCTGTGCACCATGTGCATAGGTCTCATGAAGAACAAAATGATTGTCTGTTGCCATATGGATGCTAGGAACCAATTTTATGTCCTCTAGAAGAGCAGACAGTGATCTTAACTATTGAGCCATCTCTTTAGTCTCCTAAAGATTTACTTTTATTCTGAAATATATGTATGTGTTTGTGTCTCTGTGTATGTACACATGAATGATGGCATTAGATCCTCCAGAACTGGAGTTATAGGCAGTTATGAGCCATCTGACATGGGTACTTTGATTCTCTGGAAGAACAGCTATTGCCCTCAACTGCTGAGCTATGTGTCTAGCCACCATGCTGTTTTCTGCCACAAGCTGTCTCACTGGGTCTGGAGGTTTGCTGACTAGCCAGCTTGGAAGGCCAGCAGGCCACAGGGATCTGCCCATCACTGCCTTCCCAACTCTGGGACTATGAGATCTACTACCATACACGGCTCTAGGGATGGACCACAAGATCCTCATGCTTGTGAGACATACACTTTACTACTAAGTATCTCCTAGTCCTACATTGATAGTCCTAAAATATGAGCTTGTTTTTCTGTGATTGAAACCATTATTTTTCAGCTTGTTAACTCAATTATCACAGAGTTGTTAAAAATGGCTTACATCTTTCCATGAATCAAATCCATTTTTACAAGCTGGAAGTTCATATTAGCTCTTTGTATCCTATTTGCTTTTATATTCTTAGCATAGATGATATGTCCAATTTATAATACATTCTCTGGGAATGTTTACACAGGATAGATGGAGACCTAAGTAACTTAATGTTCTTTTCACTACACATATTTTTCTTTCAGTATTAAATACTTCTCTCTTGTAAGGTTCCATTTATTTTTAATAAACAAAAAATGGTTTCAACAGAAACTTTACCTTAAATTATGTATTAAACTTACTGTTAGCCTCCCCAGGAAAGAGGCCAGAGATTTCAAACACAGCTGTTTGCTCAGGAATAATAACTAGTTCATAGTTCATTAATCCTTTCTTCTCCCATAGCTGCTTCCATCAGAGAGAATCTCTGCTTCCTTTTGATTGTTATGTAGAGGAAATAATTTTAAATTTCCTTCTACATGTAAAAATAATAAACTACAAAAGAGATACACTTAGGTGAGGTTTGTAGATATTCCTTCTCAAGCTTGACTTCTGTGTATCTAGGGTGATTGCTAGGGCAGAGGTCATAGAACAGTTCTGAGATGCTGCTGTTCTGGAAGTGGACCAGCAGGCTTCACCACCTCTCAAGGTCAGGTATTAGCTGGTTTCTGTTTCTCATCTCAGCTTACATTATTCTTAAAGATGCTACATTACAAAGTGCTTGTCTAAGATCTTCATTTTTCAAGTAGAGCTATTTAATGTGACTTGGATAATCAAAGCAGCTCTCTTCACAAACCTGGCTCAAATCTTCATTTTCTTTTTTTGTTATCAAACAATGGGATTGTGAACATAATTGTGTTACTTTAGAAAACATCTGCATGGATTCATATTTTCATTTGCTTTAGTTTGACTTTTCTCATTATTTTTAAATCAGGTTCCTTATTTTTATTACATATTTTCCTTATCTACATTTCAAATATTATCCCCTTTCCTAGTTTCCCCTCCTTAAATCCCTTATCCCCTTCCCCCTCCCCTTGCTCACCAACCCACCCACTGGCTCAGAGGTTAAGAGCACTGTCTGCTCTTCCAGAGGTCCTGAGTTCAATTCCCAGTACCCACATGGTGGCTCACAACCATCTATAATGAGACCAGGTCCCTTTTTCATAAGCATGTAGGAAAATAACATAATCAGAACCTATCAAAATATAGCAAGAAGCAGAACTTAGTGACAGGCAAAGAACTTTTGTGAGAATTTTGGGATGATTGATTGTAAATGAATCATTTATTCTAGCTAGCCTGTATAAGACACAAAAACCTGGTACTTTGCTTACAAGCTGTAATTCCAGATTGGACCAGTTCTAGGCTATTCTCATCTATATGCAAACAACATACTCCTTGCTACTTGCTGTTTGAGTCCTACCCAGGCTATTTCTGCTCCTGCTTCCTGTCTGTCTTCAGGGACCACTTCTCCTGGTCATGTGCTCATGATCTCTCTGTCTTCTCTTTCCTTCTCCCCCTGGTCTCTCCTGAGACACTCAAGTCTCACCTTCCTCTCTTTACTGCCCAATCACAAGCTCTAGCCTTTTATTAACCAATCAACTTTATATTATTGAGCAAGGTTTATATAACAAAGGCCAGTGTACATAAGAATGCACTTGTCTACAACCAGATCTTCGGGTTCATAATTTAGCATTTGTACATATAGCACCAGACCAACCCCCAACAATTGATCACATGATGGATAAGAATGTTTGGGAAGACCACCTAAAAGATCTGATAGATAAAACCATTGTAAAGTTAATGAGTCCAGGGACCAGAGAAATAACAAAAAGGATGAAAATTATCTAGGGCAGAGGTCAATGCTAAATAAAAAGAAACCAAATCAAGTCCCTGGTGCCTCCTCTAGGGAGACTTTGATGCCTGCTTGTCAAAGTGAGACTTTTTTGTTGTTATCAGTTGAAAGTGCAGATCTCTTTTTCATTGGTGTTTGGGTTCACAGCTGTGGTTTGTCATGAGGGGGACTTGCCTTTTACATCAAATGGTTTCAACTGGTTTGACACACTTTCATGTTCCAGACAGCACCTCACCCTTTGCTATTTTGTTATTAGCCAGAGGCTCCATTACTATAATGAATACCTGAGAGAAATTATCTAGAAAGAAAACCTTATTTTGGCTCACAGCTTCAGAGATCTTGGTTTATGGTTAGCTGTTTCTGTTGCTTTTAGAACTATAGTAAGGTAGGCACATCTTGGTGGAAGAACATGGAGAGAGAGAGAGAGAGAGAGAGAGAGAGAGAGAGAGAGAGAGAGAGAGAGAGAGAGGAAGGAGAGATTTTTCTCAAATTAGATTTAATACAGTGCCAACAACTTGTCAGACCGTTTGCAAGAGAGACTAGAATGGAGATAATGGTGACTGGACCAGACTTTGACCAGTTCTGCTTAGTCATACATCTTATACTTTATTTATAACTTAAGCTTATACAAAGCTCCCAAAAGATGGACATGGTGGGAACCACTGGGCCCATTTGTTCCTCTTCTAGTAGAAACCACATAGAACGAATCTCCTTTTTTTTACTTTTCATTATTAATTTGTGGTTTTAGTTGGCTTATGTCAGCTGAGCCTACCTTCTCAGGACTGCCATGTCCAGCCTCTGACCTTAACTCTGATAACATTGAGTCACAAGCAATGGACAACCTACACAATCCAAGATACAACTAATATCTGAGAACAACAGAGTGCAGATAATAAGTGTAGAGTTTTTGGGGGGGCATATTAGTAAATACTTAAAATTTGGCTCATTTACCTGGCATGCAAAATGACATTATAAATATTATTGTTCTATGCTAAAAGATAATTATTTTTTTCTTTTAACACACTGTCTGGACATAGTAAGTGCTTACTAACTATGAATCTTACGTTAGACATAAGTGTGTGTGACACTGCATGTTAGTCACTGGCAAACTCACTCAAGCTTCTGTGCCAGACTTTGTGATCTGCTAAAAGGAAACTGGCATCATTATTGGCAAAGCGATTTGCCAGAAAGAAGTTTTTTTAAAGATCACAAATGCTACATACCTTTATCCTTGAAAAAATTTATATCTTTCATTTGAATATGAGGCAAATGTCTAAACAATAGAAATGGTAGAGCTGGGTGTGGTGGCGCACACCTTTAATCACAACACTCGGGAGGCAGAGGCAGGCAGATTTCTGAGTTCGAGGCCAGCCTGGTCTACAGAGTGAGTTCCAGGACAACCAGGGCTATACAGAAAGATCCTGCCTCCATCTCAATCGAAAAACCAAAAAAAAAAAAAGAAATGGTAATGTGGATGAAAGAATATACCTTTGTACCTTTGATTTACAATGGGACAGACTTCATTGCTTGTCTTTCTGGGAGTGAGGATTGCTTTCCCTTTCATTCTCAAAAAATACAGTTTATAATTTTTTTTAATGGTAAATGACTAATGCACTAAACCTTTCAAGATAGCATTTAGTGAATGTCACTCTGTGTGAAAGGAAAGCAGCAACTGTTTCTAGACAATTCTGGAAGGTAATGTGACAACGAGAAGCCTCAGACTTCACATCCCAAATCCAGCATCAGTAAGATCATTAACCGATTATATATAAAGTTCCTTAAAGACACATTGCAGGAGTCCAGGAACAATTAGTTAAAATACTGCTTAATAGAATCATGAGAATGATGTCAGGGAACTGGTCAGACTAGACAGACAGGTTCTAGAGGCCCTCTTCCCTTATAGTCACCTTTGCTACCCCTTAATGTAAGAACTATCAAATATGAGTCTTTTCTATAAAATGCTACAAAACCTGTGTTTACAAAATGGGATTAAAATATTTTATCTCCCCCATCTTGTAAGACATTGATGAAAATGTTTTAATCCTCCCTACCCATTAAAACCTTTGTTTACACAAAGGTCTACTGCTCCATTCTAGAAATTTGATGGCCTGGAGCAGGGACCTTTATCCTTTCCCCTTTATTTCTTGTGAACCGATTCTTGTCGGATTCACAAACTGAATAAGAGTGTGACATCAGATACCAACTTATGGGGAAAATACAATTTTACCCCCTGAGTTATAATAAAAATCAAGTGTACTTTCTGTCTAATTGTATTTTGGTCTTCTGAGCACAGCCTCTTGATCATATATAAAGTCTGCCTTGCCCAAATACTTCAGTTGGAGTAGTTGTCTCTTTCTTTCCAACCCCCAATTTATTTCTAACACTTAAGATTTAAGATACCATATAAAAAGGTGCAAGTATCAGGGATTAAATGAGGTTGGAACATTAAATGAGAGCTACTTCCTCTCAGTCAAAGGAATAGAATTTGAGTTTTTAATTTGAGAATCTAGCTTTGGGTGAGACATGATATCCTAAGTCACCTGTAACATGACAAAATAATGTCTTCCCTGTAGGAGTTAATTCAACTGTACCTGCCAATCTCCTGGGCCTGGAGATCACATCCCAGAGAAGCTGTCTCTAAAAATGATTAGCTCCTTAATGAGCTAATAGACAACCCAGGAGCCCCTCCCTTGATGTAGTACCAGGCATATCTTTACTGCTTAACCATTCCCACTTTTTGGAGTTCTAACTAAAACATCACTTCTTTTCCACCCCATCTATCTATCTATCTATCTATCTATCTATCTATCTATCTATCTATCTATCTATCTATTTATCTATCTACTGGCCCAAATCCTAAGCATGCTTTCTACGACCCTCTGATCTTTCTAGTTTTTCCTTTGATCTCAGCTCCCATGCAGCTGCATTGCTTAACTCAAATGCTTAACATCTGTTTGTCTTCCCAGTCTTCATCTCCATCTTCCCAGCAGCTGCCAAGATTTATATTTGGACTGATGTTTTTTCTCTCAAACCTTAATAAAATGACCACTGGGATCTTTTCTGGATCCTTTTTAAAATTCTTTTATCAACAAGACTAGGAACTCTTTAGTGGGGACCTCAGGTAACAAGGACTACATTGTGTCATGTCTTGGAGACCACTGAATGAAAAAAATAATAATAAAGAGGAAGGACATGATGTTAACTTTACTCGTTGAAAATAAGACCACTACCACAATCTTAAGCCAAATTTGAAGCAAGCTTTGATCAATTATTTTCCAAAAAGATGTACTCTGGCCACTGACACTCCAGGGTTCACAACTTGACACAGCTTAAAGTTATCTGAAAGAAACTCCTCCCTTAAGGACTTGCCTAGATCAAATTAGACCAGGAGTATGTCTGTAGGAGTTTACTTTGATTATTAATTAATGTAGGAAGGCCCAGTCCACTGTGGGTGGCATCATCCCTAGGCAGGTTGTCCTGAGGTCAGATCAGAAAGCTAGGTGTGGTGGTTTGAATAGGTATGGTCCCCATAGACTTATGTGTTTGAATGGTTGGCCCATAGGGAATAGCACTATTAGGAGATGTGGCCTTGTTGGAGGAAATGTTTCACTGTGGGGCAGGCTTTGAGATCTTTCACATGTTCACGCTATGTCTAATGTGGCACATAATCTCCTGGCTGGATCATAATCTAGAACGCTCAACTCCTCTGGCACCATGTCAGTCTGCATGCTGCCATGCTTCCCACCATGCTGATAATAGACCACATCTCTGAAACTGTAAGCTAGCCCCAATTAAATGTCTTTTTAAAATAAGTGTTGCCCTGGTCATGATGTTTCTTCATAGCTATAAAACCCTAAGACACTAGGTGAACATTAAGTCTATAAGTGAGCAAGCCCGAGAATGAGCCAGCAAGCAGCATTCCTCTCTGCTTTCTGTTTTAAGTGAGGTCCTTCTCTGTCTTCCCTCAAAGATGGACTGTTTCCATGGGAGTATAAGATGAAACAAGCCCTTTCCTTTTCTAAGTTTCATTTGGTTGCAGTGCTTTATCAAAGTAACAGAAAAGAAAGTAGAACATACCTTTTCCACAGTAGGTAGAGGGAAATTTGGCAGAAGGCTCTGTGCCCTCAGCTGGCTGCCATCACAGTAAGCTGTATTTCATCTTTCACAATCCTATACTATGAAAACTAGAACTGAAGTTTTCAAAATAGAAAGACAGAAGAAATTAAACAATGCAGATGACTTTTCAGTCTATAGTAGGTGACTGTTTCAGATTAAGTAAGCAATTGAGTGATCGATAACAATAAAAGTAGAAAATGCATAGGCAGTTTAGGGTAAAAAGAAACCAAAGGAAAGTGATCAGTTTCTTTCTTGGTGAAAAGGTAGAAACATCCCTGAGCCCTCCAGCAGCCTCTTCCTTGTCAGAGGGTAGAGATGCAAGAAGTGTTTACGCCAAAAATGACTTTAGATCTGTCATGGCCAGAAGCTGGAGATGTCAGAAAAAGGGTATGTTTTTCTTCTTGTTTTCCTTTAAAGAGATACCCCTTCCTAAAAACTATTGAGGATGTGACTGAAATTATGAGGTACAGTCTTAAGGGTTTTCATTGTAGTGAAGAGACACCATGACCACAGAAACTCTTATGAAGGAAAATATTTAATTGGTGCTGGCTTACAGCTTAGGTCTAGCTCATTGTCATCATGGTGGTGTGTAGGCAGACATGGTATTGGAGAAGGAGCTGAGAATTCTACATCTGGATCAGCAGGTAGCAGGAAGACAGAGATACTGGGCCTGGCTTGAGCCTCTGAAACCCCAAAGCCTAGTCACCAGTGATACACTTCCTCCAACAAGGCCACATGTCCTAATGGTACCACTTCCTCGTGACCAAGCATTCACATCTCTGAGCTTATCAGGGCCATTCCTATTCAAACAACTATAGGCTTATTAACCCCAAGACATCGAGGCTCAATGGTACTCTACTCATGGCTCACCTCCTGCTGCAGAGGAGCTCTACCAGGGACAAGAAGTGGGAGTGGGTGGGTAGGGGAGCAGGGCCAGGGGAGGGTAGAGGGAACTTTCGGGATAGCATTTGAAATGTAAATTAGGAAACTATCTAATAAATAAAATAAAATAAAAAACAATAAAAGTAGGGAAATGTGGAAAAAGGAAAAAAAAAATACTTTTTTCTAAAGCTTACCTTTTGTCATCTGTAATTTTATTCTTCAAATTTGTGCAACAAGAACCAGAGAACTCTTGGTTTGGAGAGCTTTGGTAGTTTTTGAGTCTGTGGTAACCTAGCATCTCAGGCTTCCCACAAGAGCTGAGAAAGGCATTGGTTGTTCTCAAAGACACCCCAACATTCCAGAATCAGTGAGTCTATCTGTACAACTTTGCTAGTTTTCAGCTGAGATAGTTCTGTGGTCAAGGTAATTATAGGTTATAACCCTGTCTTGCTGGCTCCAAGTTTTTGACAACATATTTGCAAAGCCCATATCAGGGCCACAGTGATTTCCTTAATTTTCTTTTAGTTTCTTAATGTTAATTTTTTACATTAACATTTTATATTTCTGGACTTGATTCTAATGCAAAGTATGACACAATAATCCAAACTGATTGTTTTCTTCTAGGTAGCTAGCTAGAATAAATTTAAATTCTAGTATAGTGCAAAGGTAGTGTCAGGTCTCATGGCATGTGCCACAGGGAGTTAATTCTGGAATCTGCAACTGAAAAAGATTCCCCCAGACTGTCCCTTGAATTGTACAAACTGCCTCTAACAAACAGGAAAACTTGATCCTAGTTGAAAAGTGATACCCATTAAGAGATTCTTCAGAGACACATATGATTGCTAAGGAAAAATATTGGGCACAGGTAAATTACAGACATCACAAACCACTTCAGCAATAATGCATGTGGACTGCTTTTTATGTATATAATTATAACAGGGACCATGGATGCTGCATATGCAGTAAAAGAGACATAAACAGAAATTAGTTACCTCAGTCAAAACTATAGCCACTCCTGCAGAGGAATGCTCTCTTCTGCTTTGTAATTACATAAATAATTCAGAACACTCATTTTTCTTCTATGTACTGTGAGAATAACCATAGAGCCATAGAAAAGTTCTAAGTGTTTATGTCTTAACATCTGTTGGTGGCACCTAGCAGGAAGCAGATACTACCTAAACAGTACTGGTCTTTTATCAATTCCTCCCTAAGGCAGTGTCTAAAAACCTACCCTTTCTCTCAAGGTTTGGCCACTAGAAACTAAAAAAATTATGTTTCTTACATGAATAATAATGATATGTGGGCAATTTTCAGTCGTCTGAGTGTTAACAGCTTTCTCAAAGCTATCTTTTAATGAGTCAAGCAACCTTAATAAAAAGAACTGGGTGATTGAAATTTACTCATTTTTTCCATGAGTTATTAAATGAGGCAATAATTACATCATTAATATGGATAAGAAGCCCCACTTGTGGGCCAAGACCAGGGTGGACAAATGCCTTGTTCACCTGGGGTGCAACTAACAGAAGACTCAGAATAATGAAAAGTAAAATGTCAGAGTTCAATGAAAGCACTCAAATTAATGCAAATATACACAGAAGAGAAGATTTCATTTTAGATGAAGACAGGATCTGGGAGAACAGAGACTAGAAAAGACTAGTAGGTGAGAACACAGGTGCCCGACTAAGCACGTCAATATATGCGAGATTAACCCAGATTAAATTCATGTGGTCTCTAAACAAACTTTTATTTATGTGTATGTGTGTATGCTTGCGTGTCTATGCATCATGTGCATTTAGGTATCTGTGAAGGACAGAAGCGGTATTGGAATCCTTGGGTTTGAAGTCAGAAGTGATTGTGAGCCATTCAGTGTGGGTGCTTAGAACTGAACCAGGATCCTCTACAAGAGCAGGAAGTACTCTTAACAAATAGTGCCCCCTTTAAAGATCTATCTATCTATCTATCTATCTATCTATCTATCTATCTATCTATCTATCTATCATTAGTGATCTATTTGTTATCTATCATCATTTATCATTCAATCTGTCTTTCTATCTATATCTATTATTTATCTATATCCACTATCTGTCATCTATCTGGCTCAGAGGAAACAGACTCATTAAACTGAGGAGAGGTAAATAGCCACGAGGAAGACATAGTCCAGAATAAATAGGTTATATAAGTTAAGAGCTAGTTAGAGAGGAATGCCAAAGCTTATGGCCTAAGCAATTATTCACAAATAAGTCTTAGAGTTGTTATTCTGGGAACAAAGAGGGCAAATAGAAAAGATGTGGTTTCCTTCCTTCTTCCTTCCTTCCTTCCTTCCTTCCTTCCTTCCTTGCCCTCCCCCACCCTGTGTGTGAGTGTGCATGTGTGTGTGCATGCAGAAGAGGATAATATAGGCAATTGTGATTTCCTCTGTGTGGGTGCTGGGAACCAAAGCAGGACCTCTGTGAGAGCAGAACACATTCTCAACTTCTGAGCTATCCCTCCAGCCCTTAGATTTTGTAGTTTAAAAAATTATTATATATCTGTCATTTTATACCACTCAAACTAAATGTTTCCATGGATTGAGTCTGATATGTTCCCCAACAGGTTCATGTTTTGAACACTGGCCCCTAGCTGGTGGCATGGTTTTTGGAGACCCTGGAACCTTTAGTAGGTGAGGCACACCTAGCAAAAACAGGTCACTGGGGCAGCTTTTGAAGGTTATACCTGGCACCTGTCCCAATCTCTGCTTCTTTGTTTATCTTGATGTGAGAAGATTCCATCACACACTCACACTGCTACAAACTTCATTATGCTTTCCTCGTTGTGAAGGGCTAAAATTCTCTGAAACTATGAACCAAAAGAAATCTTTCCTCACTTAAATTGTTTCTTCCAGGCATTTTGGTCAGCCCTCTGATGTGTAGTTAATCTTTATAAATATGCTCTGCTTTAGGAGATGTTTGATCATCAATATCCCATTGAAACTGTCTTATACTAAAAGTTTAACTAATTTTTTACAATAAAGATCTAGGGGGATCTGTCTGCCTCTTAAGTGTGTGGAGCAGTAGATACGGAGCATGGGAATGCCAATCAACTCAAACTCATTCACTGCAACTAAGGAAATCAAGATTTATGTAGCTCCAAATCTGTTTGCTGAAGAAGATGGGAATGTGTGACTTTCTACTGAGCAAACAGTGTTCATTTAGTATAAACAGTGGCAATTCTTTTTGCCAGTAAACCAGTTAAGAATAATGGTTGCTTTGCAGCTAGAGCTATACAGTCAGAAAAAGATAAAAGAAATCTATATGCTTGTTAAAAGTCTAGAAAACAGGAATCTGGTGATCACTAACAACTACATTAAGTATGGACATCATGCAACTCTCAGTTCTAGATACTGCCATCAGAAGGTAAGGGTGACAGGTCAGCAGGCAGAAGCTCATCTGGTGCCTACATCTTACTCTGCATCACCCTCTCTTTTCATGGTGTTTTCATCATGGGTTTTCCTTTTATTTCACACAGTCGCAGCACCTCTTCAGTTAGCTGCTTCCTTCTCTTAAGTGTCAGCAAGAGAGCTTTTCCAATTACTTATTTGCATAAGTCCTGGTCTTAATGGAGTCTAAACAATGCTTTACTCCTGGTATGCTCCTCAGGTACTAACTCAGGAACCCACAACACGTCATCTACAGCTTTTGGGAATGAGAAGGCTCAGTGAGGAACTGAGTCTTCAGTGTGTCAGTATATTCTTCAGTATGTTCTTCTCTGACTGAGTGTAGGGACAGATGCTTCATGTTAAAAAGAGGAACTCAGAAAGTGCTGCCCATATTTAGGGTGGGTCTTCCCAGTTCAAATGACCTTATCAAGACAATATCCCTTGTGTTCTCATCATCTTATTGACTAGTTGATTATAGATCCAGTTGAGTTGAGGACCAAGATTAACAATCACAGAACCCTCTGTGTTCATTAAATATGTAATACCAAGCAAAAGAAAATGGATGACTCCTAGTGCAGGTATATAGCCTACTCTTCCAGTGGTTGTGGGAGGCATGTAGAAATTTATTGTTCCAACACTTGTGCTTGATTTCAAACCTGCAATTTTATATACAATGTCTGACTATATTTCTTTTTATTAAAAAACTCTGATTTTACTAAAAAATTAAGACCTAGTAGCCTAAAACTTGCTTATTTCTTGATCATTCCCACCAAGGATGATAATAGAAACTGTTTGTGCCTTGAAATAAGAACACCATTGTTTAGTGTTTGAAGTGGAGGTTTCTGGTCCTTTTGGAGACTCAGTTATGTCATGTGATGTTTCTCTGGAGACTGTCTTTTTTTTTTTTTTTGTAAATTTATTTTTTATTAGATATTTTCTTAATTTATATTTCAACTGCTATCCTGAAAATCCCCTCCCCCTCCCCCTCTCTGCTCCCCTGCTCACCCACTCCAGCTTCTTGGCCCTGGCGTTCCCCTGTATTGGGGCATATAAGGTTTGCAGTACCAAGGGGCCTCTCCTCCCAATGATGGCCGACTAGGCCATCTTCTGCTACATATGGAGTTAGAGACACGAGTTCTGGGGGTTCTGATTAGTTCATATTGTTGTTCCTATTCTAGTGTTGCAGACCCCTTCAGCTCCTGGGGTTCTATCTCTAGCTTCTCCAATGTAGACCCCGTGCTCCCTCTTATGGATGACTGTGAGCATCCACTTCTGTGGGAGTCAGCTATATAAGGGTCCCTTCAGTAAACACTTGCTGTCCCATGCAATAGTGTCTGAGTTTAGTGACTGATTATGGGATGGATCCCCGGTTGGTTAGTCTATGTATGGTCCATCCTTTCATATTAGCTCTAAACTTTGTCTCTGTAACTCCTTTCATGGGTATTTTGTTTCCTATTCAAAGGAGGAATGAAGTATCCACACGCTGGTCTTCCTTCTTGATTTTCTTGTGTTTTGCAGATCGTATCTTGGGTATTCTAAGTTTCTGGGCTAATATCCATTTATCAGTGAGCACATGTCCAATGACTTTTTTTGTGATTGAGTTACTTCACTAAGGATTATGTCCTCCAGATTCATCCATTTGCCCAAGAATTTCATCAATTCATTTTTTTCCAATATTTATTAGATAACTTCTTCATTTACATTTCAAGTGTTATCCAGAAAGTTCCCTATACCCTCCTCCCTCCCGGCCCTGCTCCCCTACCCTCCCACTCCCACATCTTGGCCCTGGTGTTCCCCTGTACTAGGGCATATAAAGTCTGCATGACCAAGGGGCCTCTCTTTCCAATGATGGCCAACTAGGCCATCCTCTTCTATATATGCAGCTAGAGACATGAGCTCACGGGGTACTAGTTAGTTCATGTTATTCTTCCACCTATAGGGTTGAAGACCCCTTCAGCTCCTTGGGTACTTTCTCTAGCTCCTTCTTTGGGAATCCTGTGTTCCATCTAATAGCTGACTGTGAGCTTCCACCTCCATGTTTGCCAGGCATTGGTATAGTCTCCCACGAGACAGCTATATCCGGGCCCTTTCAGCACTATCTTGCTGGCGTATGCTATAGTGTCTATGATTGGTGGCTGATTGTGGGATGGATCCCTGGCAGCCACAGACATTGGGTCCATCCTTTGGATTCAG